>JBBPLT010000184.1:0-17446 GCA_038089955.1 Strobilomyces dryophilus
CTGAAGGAGGGCCAAGAAGGGGACCAAGACGCCGACGTTGAGCAGGGACAAGACCCGAAAAAGGTCTGTCGCTCGTCGTGCGTCGAGTCGAGGTCGTTGACGCCGACTTTCCTTCATTTTTTTTTCTTTCCTTTGAAACCACTTCTCTACTTTTTGTACGATGATCGGTGCATGTATCCCGTAGGCAAAGCTACCTGCTGCTGAGGAATCGCAGCCTGAAGCCGATGTGGCGGCGGAGGAGCCCTCCACAGCTGGGGAAGCTTCAACGTCCGGGCCGCCAGACACACCCAAGAACGTTGACATCGGGGATACTCTGCCACCCCTCGCCTTGAAGAATGAAAGAGGCGAAGACGTCGACACAATGTCACTTACGGCCGAGAAAGGTGTCGTCCTCTTCCTAGTTCCGAAAGCAGACACGCGTGAGTATCACATTCGATGCACGAGTCCACGTCGTCTGGACGTCGATGTACTGACGCTGTTCCGATCGGTCGCAGCCGGTTGTACCACGCAGGCCTGCGGATTCAGAGATGTCTGGCAAGAGTTTACCACGCTCAATTACGACGTCTATTGCCTCAGCGCCGATTCTTCTGCCGCCCAATTGAAGTGGCAGACCAAGGTCAGTAATCCCGCCAATGGTTTTGAGTCCTTGACCTAGTCTCATGCATCTCGTTTCCTACACAGAAACAGCTACCGTACCAACTACTCTCGGATCCTCAGAGGATACTTATCAGTGCCCTCGGTGCCGCTGACGGTAACAAGACCAAGCGGAGCCACTTCGTGTTCGAGAAGGGCGGCAAACTGCTTGATAAGAAGATACCCGTCAAACCGGCAGACAGGTGCGTATCGTCTACCATCACTCTCTTTTCCTTCTTCTGCCCAAATTGACCTCTTTGCAGCCCACGGCTTGCCCTTGAGTTCATCAATGGACTTGACAATTAGGCCTTAAGGCCTGGGTTTGTTCTATGGTTGATGGTCATATATATTACGTTGCGCGTGATGGCTAGCGCTGAATCACGGCTCGAGGTGTTTCATCTTGTGTACTAGTCTCAAATTCACATGCTCTGCCAGGGATTCATGCTGTAGCAGTTGTATTTGGCTGATAGCGGTGAGGGAAAGTTCAATTGCATCCTAATTAAATCCGCTCGAAGCTTCCGTGGTTGCGTGTCTGTTTCCGAGACGCGTGGGAGCGAATTCGAAAATAGAACGTGCCAAAATGACGAGCATGACTCTTATCGCCACCGACTTGATGACTGAAGTGTTCCGATGTAACACAATGTTGGCAGTTACTTGAAACACAAAAAACCGCCAGAATAGATCCTCACATTACTTAGTGTTTACTAGTACCCTGCCCTCATATCAGCAATCACGAATATCACCGTCACACATCGCGAGCGACAACAACGTAACAATGACCGACTTCACGATCTCCAGAATGAGTACTGCGTAGATTTCGCTCGTTCAACTTGGACAATACAGATAGAGAACATGAATCGAAATGTGCAAAGTAGTATAGTGAAAATGTTATGTATTGTGCCGATTTGGGGGTAGGTGCCAGTTTCGGGGTAGCCTCGTGCAGGGGATAGCCCAGTGCCCACTAGTATCAACCCGTGTTACTGACCCCGATGATGTCGGCGAAGAATTGATCCATCATACCATCATTCTCCGTTCGATTTACATACATGATTACTCACAAGTACATGTAATAAGACGAGTTCGCCCCGTCGATCTCTCAAAACCTGTGACCAAGGTTGACGTGCACGGCTTTCGCGTGCTCGTCCAGTCTTTGACTGTCTGTACCGACCGAACGGCATCTGGATTTCAGTCTCGTTGGAACAGCTGATCTGTCGTTTACACGGCAGGATAATTCTGGCCCGTTGACTCCGTCTTTGACTATGCTGCCGGTGCATCGTCGCCTGCAGTCCTTTGCTAATCCTCGTCAATTCATCAGTGGCACGGGACACGCAACGCCGCAGAGCCGGCAAACGGGGGAAAGACCGCATCAAGGGACGTGTCTAATGTGTCCAAGACGCTCGGATATTCCATTTCCCCAAAGTTAGCTTGACAAGGCGCATCGCCTGCCGTTGAGCACTACTCATGATGACGTGTCCCCGTATAGCACTTGGAAATAGAGATCGTTGTCATGGGTCGAAAACGACTTGGGGACCACTCGTGGGTTAGGACGGCTAATTCCGGAGTCACCATGCAAGTTGGTTAGCACATTCCATCTATAAGTACTACGCATTTTGTCATGGTCGCGGTCTGTCATTGCTGGTGCGAGGTGGTCACGATCAACAATAAGCATCAAGCCTTCAAGCTTCGATGCTGCAGAATGCAGCAACGAAAACACCAGTGATGGTGGTATGTGCCTTGAAGGATCGGACACCTGGTCACTTCCGGTATGCTGGAACTTTGCACACTATTCAAGTTCTTATAACAAAATCACCAACAAACAGAGACGTACACCACCACTCCATGCGGTAGGCGTCATCGTCAGTCTGGACTCTGCAGTCATGATGGTGGGACGGAAGACTAGATTCCAGTGTCAATCTATTGAAATGGGTATACAGTATCGAACTTAATCCAATGCATCCTAATTGCCTATGCTCCACGGTCTATTAAGCTCCCAAAACACCTCAATTAGGAATGGAC
Source organism: Strobilomyces dryophilus (assembly GCA_038089955.1). Lineage (NCBI taxonomy): Eukaryota > Fungi > Basidiomycota > Agaricomycetes > Boletales > Boletaceae > Strobilomyces > Strobilomyces dryophilus. The sequence continues at coordinate 2,650 of JBBPLT010000184.1, forward strand.
TTTGGTTCTGCACAGATGGACGCAATGTGGTTCGTAGCGTCCTGAACATTGGTTGCAGTGATGGTCAGGCAAACTCGTTCGAGTCGATCGGTTTCAAGGTTGTTACTCACGAAATCATGGCAGCAGGTGAATTCGTACTGCTGGCACTTCGTGTCGTCGCTCGTGTTCTGGACAAGGACACAATCAGTTCCTTGCCAACCGCTCGGGGCCTGACGAGAACATCGGTCAGCGTAGCTCGACAGCAGAGAGCAGTGACGCACGTTGCCGGCCTCTTGGCAACATACATGCTTGCAGTCATCCGCAGCGAGAACGCTGGTTGCGACGACGAGAGCAATGAGAAGAGAAGGGAGGCGGGCGAACATGACCTCTGAGAGTTGGACAGGTGGTCTGTAGAGAGATGACTCTGCAAACTGGCTTGCGGTCCTTGGGGCCTTTTATAACATCTCGGCTCTTCGCTTTGGTCATGCCGATAGCTGTGGTGTTCCATCGGTGCGAGCCGGGTCGACCCATGTTATTTGTTATGCAACAGTTTGCGTCATTGGCGTTGGCGGTCCATTGCATGCAGGCCGCATCTTATTAGCTTATTTGGCTCGTTATGTGTGCTCTGCCGCCGCTAAGCCGCTAAGACGAATAAGCCGAATAGTCGTAGCCTCATCCTCGTCGTGTCCAAAGCTATTGGTGTCGTCGGTCGTCCAACTCATGTACGCATACATACGTAACCAACCTGAATGCATCCTATTCGTTTGTTCTGCGCACTATGGGGAAGGTAGTGGGGGGGGGGTCATTCCGCAATGAGCGTTGGACGTCCGTCACGGGGCCGCGTCATACAGTGAACATATCCAACACACGCGACGGTCACTAGTGTCCAAGCCGTCGCGTCACGCCATCACGCATTTTGATACGTGGGTCCTAAAGGGGCATGGTCAGGCTGAACATCGCATTTGATGGGGTGTTGACTGGCAGGCACGCAGGGCTGCCCGAACGGCAAGTGGCGTCGGATTTCTGTGGCCAGCGGGTGCGTTATAGGGGTCTGAGGTAGTCTGGTAACGGTCTGAGGGTGCCTGCAGATCACGCATACTTGGATGGTGTCAGTCGAGCAGGCGTACCCGGTGACCGCCTTGGTGGCTTAGTGGCGGCAAACACGACGAGCCAAATAGGAAGTGTGTCAAAATCTTGATGCCAGCGCATGGCCTAATGAGCGACTTACCACTTGACAGCCTAATATGATGAGTACGCACATAGTACGGGCCTGCATATAGGAGGAACATCCGTTATGCGAGGCGATAAATCTTTGCGAGGATGCACGTGAAGATTGAACATGTTCCAGTACCCCCTGTCATGCTGATGCACTCGCGATTCTGGTTTTCTCCGGTAGATTCAAATCACGATGAGCTGGGACCTCAAGTACTATGTCATCTAGGACGCTCTCCCTGCGAATGGGTATGCTGGAGTATCCCCGACTCGAATTGCGTGAGAACTTTTGGCACGTTGCTTCAGCGAGTCTTCCATTTTCTTTGCTCGACCAAATCTCACATGAGGCCTGTCCAACCTATTTCTAACGTCCCTAGTTGCCGTGCTACGAGACTTAAAAAACGCTTCCTCGATGTTTTATCTGGATCGGTCAAAGTTGACCCTCAAGGCGCCCCGCTTTTCCTGGAAGGGCTTTGCGCTCAGGATGACCCGGTGGCATGCTTGAGCGCCATCTTCGAGAGTCCTCACGGTCTGTCCGCAGTCAATTCCGCATTGTGGTTTGATCTGTCCCCAAAGTTCATGAATGGACTGGGTTCCACTGTCCTGGCATATCTCCTCAGAGCTTCTCAGGTTGGCGGCGACACATTGGACAATATTCTATTCCATGTGGTTGAGCCGCCCATCTTTTGGGCCGCCTTCGTTCGCGCGTTTCAACAGGGCGAGTTGACCAAAGACGCTCAACTGGTCTTCGGCAAACTGCTCTCTCGGCTCATGACTCTACGAAATCGGGACACGACTCCATATCGCAACGTCGCGGTTCAGCACTCCGTACATGATATACTTATCCTTTCAAGCGAGCAAGAGATAAGGGAAATTGGACACTTCATCAAATATATCCTCTCTAACAATGGTTCTCTTTCTGTTTACGATACTGGGCCACGCCATGATAATGATTTTTCTGACTTCCATGACATTGCAATCCTACCTACTGCCGATGAAATCATATGTCAAAAGCCACCTATCCTCCGTACAGCATTCGAAAACGAACATCATACATCAGAGACACCATTCAACGATTACTTGGACAACGCCTTCCGTATGCTCCGTGAAGACATGCTTTTTGAAATTCGTCAGCAGGTACAAGCATCTTCTCAAGAAAAGAGAATGAATCGGGTTTTTCGTGACCTTGGCGGGGTGTCGATGGTCGGCGTTTATACCGGTACGGGTAATCGCCGTACCCAATGGAGCGTCAAGCTGCAATGCAACACGGACTTCCAGGAGCTCAAGAAATTCGAGGACAAGAAAGCTCGTATAGCCTTTCTTGGACGGGATCAACGTGGTTTGAATATTCTGAGGCACCAATCCCTCATTTGCCTCATAGGCGACCAAGATATTGTCAGCTTTGGGACAGTATATCGCGTGGAAGACCTTTTAGCATCTGACCCTCCAGTCGTAGTCCTGCACCTTGACGGCAAAGTTAACATAAGAAAGACCCTCGCCTCCCTCTCCACTGCCAATAATTTACGACTCGTGCAACTGAATGCTGCTACATTTTCCTTTGAGCCTGTCCTCACTGCATTGCAAAAGATGTTACCTTCTCCGCTTGCTACGGAAATTATATTATGGGATCCAGAAAAGGACATCTTGGCCCATCAGAAGCATGCTGCCCTCTCGCACGTTGCAGACGCAATTGCTTCGAACCTTTCTGTAGACTTGAAAAGCCTAATGGACCTCCCTACATCTATCCGCCTAGATGATTCTCAGGCGAGGTCCCTAATCACTGGTCTCACGAAACCTGTGTCATTGATTCAAGGTCCTCCAGGTTAGTGCTGCCGATGGTCTCGAGTTCGGCGTGCATATCACTGCTTTCGTAGGAACGGGGAAGTCTTTCATTGGTACCATTCTCGCCAAAACAATACACGACAAGACTCGTCAAACAATACTCGTTGTCTGTTACACGAACCATGCGCTTGATCAGTTCCTTGGTGATCTTCTCAAGTATGGGATTCCTGCAAAATCGATGTTACGCCTCGGCAGCCATGTAAATCAGTCGATGGAGCATCTTTCCCTCCATAAGCAACCCCGAGTGCGCTTTCGGTATGATTGGGATGGGATCAACGCGCTCAGACGTGCCGCCGAGGGCGAGGAGGGCAGCCTCGAACATTGCTTCGACAAGCTGATAGACATCCAGGACGACCGGAACCTGATGTCCCATCTAGAGCTTCAGCACCGCGATTTCTTTGAAGCGTTCAATGTACCACTGGAGACGGAGGACGGGATGATCCGTGTCGGGAAGAACGGGAAAGCCATTGACGAGGATTATCTCTTCTCGCGTTGGACTCGCGGCCTCGATGCTGGTGTGTTGAGTGGCGACCCTCATGTCCAAGCGTCAGCTCGGATCTGGGGTATGGACCACTCGGCCCGCCAGCAGCTTCTCGCGGAGTGGCGTCACGAACGCGTCACCGAGGCCACGGAGTCAGCATGCGAGGCTGGCCTGGAGTACAATCGGGTGCAAGATAAGATCAAAGAGAAGTTTGCAGAGTCGACGGTTGCGATCCTGCGGCAAAAAAGGATCATTGCTTGTACGACAACGGGGGCGGCGATGAACACTGAGGTGATCGGCAAGGCAGGTCCCGAAGTTCTCCTCGTGGAGGAAGCCGGGGAGATCCTTGAGAGTCATATCTTGACCGCGCTATCGCGCAAGGTCGAGCGGGTGATCTTGATCGGCGACCACAAGTAAGTCTCGGAAGCCACGTTGAACGCGCGTCGCGCTGACGATGCGTCTGTAGGCAGTTACGCCCCAAAGTCAACGACTATCGATTGACCGTCGAAAAGGGCGACGGGTTCGACCTGAACCGGTCGCTCTTCGAGCGGCTCGCTCTCAAGGGCTACCCCCACGAGACGCTTTCGACGCAGCATCGGATGCGTCCAGAGATTTCAACCTTCGTCCGCCAACTGACGTACCCCGAGCTCGTCGACGCGCCTTCCACCCGCAAGCGACCCGACGTCCGTGGAGTGCTATCGAACGTGATATTCATCGATCACGACCACCCCGAGGACGACGACGCGCTCGTCAGCGACCGATCAGACGGTGGTGCCTCGACATCAAAGCGCAACACGTACGAAGTACAGATGGTGCTCAGCGTAGTGCGCTACTTCGTCCAGCAGGGGTACAAGGCCAAGGACATCGTCGTTCTCACCCCGTATCTCGGCCAGCTCTACCAGCTTCGTGACGCGCTGAAGCGTGAGGTCGATCCAATCCTCAACGAGTTGGATGCGTCGGATCTTGCGCGGGCCGGGATCGCCACCTCGGCGCAGCCTGAACTCAAGGCCAAGAATCAAATTCATTTGGCTACGATAGGTTGGCGACAAGCTCGTAAATGCGTCCTCGCTGACCCTGTCCTACACAGACAACTATCAGGGAGAGGAGAGCCCCATCGTTGTTGCTAGCATGACGAGATCGAACAAATCCAACTCGATCGGCTTCATGGACTCTCCAGAGCGGCTCAACGTCCTCCTTTCGCGCGCCCGAGATGGCCTCGTCCTGATCGGCAACTCCAGAACGTTTTTACACTCCAAGAAGGGAGGAACACTCTGGAGAAAGTTCTTTGCCCTGATCGAAGAGGGTCGGTACGCCTACCGGGGGTTCCCCATCAAGTGCGAGAGACACCCAGAACGTGTCGCTCTGCTCGGGTGCGCGAGCGATTTCGGCGGTCGTTGTCCGGACGGTGGATGCACGGAGCCCTGGTGAGTCGCGTCCGTCGTCTGCCTCTCCAAGACGCCAACTCATACCACCTTTCGCAGCGGATTCACGCTCTCGTGCGGGCACGTGTGTCCGAAAAGGTGTCATCCGCGTCGGCCGTCTGCGCTGCTCGATCCGCACGACGCGACGTGGTGCAAGGAGAAGATGAGCGCGACATGTCAAGCTGGTCGTCACAAGCTCGTTTGGGAGTGTCGCTCCGGGCGACCTTCTGATTGTTCGGCGTGCGCAGAAGAGGCCAGACGATTAGAAGAGATGGCTCGAGAGGCGCTCGAGCTGCAACGCAAGCGCGAGGAAGCGGAAGCGGAATATCGTCGACGGATGGCTGAGCTCGAGGCTGAGTTACAGCAGAAGCGCGAAGAAGCCGAGGAGGGACGCAAACGTCAGGAGCAGCAGTACAGACAGGAGGAGGAACAGAAGAGAAAAATGGAGGAAGAGGAAATGAAACGGGAGGAAGAGAGGAAAAAACAAGAGGAAAAGAAGAAGAAGCAACAGGAAAAGAAGATGAGACGAGAGGAAAGGAAAAGGCGGTATGATGAAGAGAAGAGGGCGCGAGAGGCCCAACAGCTCCATGAGACTACCCTCCAGATGGAGGAAGGACACATAAGAACGCGAGAGGAAAAGGCGAGGCGACTCCTGGAAGCCACCCTCGAGCAGTGTGAAGAGCAGGAGAAAAAAATAACGCGAGAGGAGCAGACAGAAAAGCTGAGTCAAGCAGCCTGCAGAAGGCGGAAAGAAGATGAACGTAGGAGACGAGACGAAGAATCAAGGAACAGGGTGGTGCAGACGAAGCGACTGCAGGAAGCCGCATGCAGGAGACTTGAAGAGGCGGAACACCAGAAACAGGAAGAAGCTAGAAGGAAACGAGAAGAAGAGACCGAACGCCTCCAAGAAGCCACACGCAAGCGGTGTGAGGAAGAGCAGAGAAGAAGGGAGGAAGAAATAAGACAGCGTGAGGAAGAACTTGTTAAGCGGATACAAGAAGCAACCGCCAGAAGACACGAAGAGAAACAACAGAGGCTGCAGGAGGAAGGTAAGAGGAGTAGGGAAGAACAGGCAAAGCGACTCCTGCAAGCTTCTTGTCGGAGGCAGGTGGCAAAATCCGAGCAGCCGTCTGTTCACATGGCAGGTGTTGAGGGGGTCGGACGTCCGCAGATCTTGCGGCACATATCCAAACAGCTTCAAGGATGCAAGGAAGATGAAGAAAACGTCGAACGTTATATAACTGAGTCAGAACCTAATCTGCAAGTGGACGAAAGCACTGTGGAAGCTCGAAACACCCTCGACGAGCAGGAGGCACTTAGGCAGCAAGGGGAAGAGCGAAAGAGACAGATGGAAGAAAGGAAACGGCAAGACAAGATGAATAAGCGGGCAGAGAAAAAGAGGAGACGAGAGGAAGTGAAAAAGACGCGCAAGCTCGAAAAGGGGGAAAGGAAGGGGAAAGAGGTTCAAGGGAAGTAAAAGCAAAGAACGCACACTTCTCGGCCCACTGGCTGGAAGCTACGGCCGCGCTGCCTTGGAACTACCGATCGTGATCGTCAACCAAAGTCAATTTTAGTTGCAAACTGCATTGTACTCATCATGCTTTCGCACGTCTGCTTGTAGTTATAGAGATAATGTTGCTCGCAAGTTCAGGGAAATGCTTTAGGTATACATGCAGCGGAAAACATACAAAACTACAAACTCGGTCACTAGGAGCGTCAACGCCGTTTGGACGATATCTCGACATGCTTCAGATATCCATCATCTCACGCAAACGCGCCTCTGGGATGCGAAGCACGAAGTCGGCCTCAAAGTACGCCAGGTGCGCCACGGCGTTGTCCTTGTCCGGCGTGGTATCGATCGGCGCGTCGGGACGCTCGACGATACGGAATGTCCAGAGGAGCAACGCCAGCGCAATGAAGATCGAACGGTTCGCAAAGTGCATGCCAGGGCAGACTCTGCCTCGTCGCATGAGTTTCAAACGGAAGCAAGGAGTGCATGGGTACCTTCTGCCAAAGCCGAACGGGTAGCACTCCACGTCTTTGCGTAGCTGGCCGTTCGCGTCGAGCCAACGTTGAGGGTCAAACTTGTCGGGATCGGGGAACGCAACGGGGTCCCGACTGATCGCCCTAGTTGGACAAGACCCGAGTCAGTCGCTCTAACTTTAGCTAGTTGTAAGATCAGGATACCATTGGTTTCCCGTCACCGTCGTGCCAGAAGGGATATAATAACCGTTCTGTGACCATCGTCATGTTCAATTACTTAAGAGCTCGTATTGAAAGATGAGACATCGCACCCAAATAATGTCCTTTGTGGACCGGTGATCAAATCCTAAAGAAAGTGTTATCCGCAGAGTTACCAGTAAAATAGAAGTAACTACCAATGGGTGTAACAGGCCTCCAGCGGAGAGCCTCTGAGATAAAGGCATGAAGTTGCGGGAGAGCCTCCCAGTCGTTCCAGTTTGGTACTGAGGACCAGAAGGATGAGCTAATAGCGTGCCAGACGAGGACAACAGAACATACCTCTGCCCATTCCAACAACCGTATCCAACTCTTCTTGTACCCGTAGTTGTGCACCAGGGAAGCAGGCTGCAGCCATAATCATCGCGATAATGGCATCTGCCGTCTAGCTTTCCGTTCAGTCCACTCGTAGCGGAGAAATGTTGCCGACACACCGTGTCAGAGCCGGCTTCGAAGATGGTTCCACAAAGGAAGGCCATGTCGTCGAAGGATAATTGATGGTCGTGGACACTTTCTAGTAGCGTTCTTGCAAAGGATGAACCCGAGGAAGATGCCTGAAGGATGTTTGTCAACTACGTCAGATTGTTTCGAACGAGATAAGTCACCGTTGCGCGTTCCGCGCAGCTCAACTGTGCTCTGTAAAATTTGAGATCAGACTCAAAATATCCTTTAAGGCGCCTCCCGTATCCAGGGACGTATTTCAACCAAGAGAAGCGATCCACAAGGTATGCGCCAGGTCGCATCCCTTCGATAAAATGTGCAACGGCTTCTTTCACCCCAACGAAGTCTGGATCATCGGTCGAAGTGGGAGCAGACTTGCCATACGTGACACGCAGGATGATAGACGTCGAATACCTAGAACAAAAATGCACCAGCGTCCTATAAAATCCTCGGCGAACGTATTGACACGCACCGATGGGCATGTTTTTGGTGGTTCTTTGCGTCATCGAGAATGTCAAGCATGAATTGCTTCGCTTGCTCGAATTGGATATTCCTGTACATTTCTACGGCCCTTGGTTGAAAATGTGTGTGTATTGCCTTTCTGAGGCGACGAAATCGATCGCCGCTGCGCGTCAGCGTAACCCGCTTGCCTCCAGAGAGAAGTTCGTTTGCAGCGATCATCGGAGGACGGTCTGCGAGTGCACCACCCTCCTTTTCCATTATTTCAGTGGCAGCCTGCGAAAAAATCATTCAAGGCGTTTAATCGTTGAAGGCTAAGAAGAGAAATTCTGCCTTACGTCGACTCGCGTAATCACGATAGCAATTTCACGACCACGACGAAGCGTGATGACAGGACCATACATGCTACCCCACTTGACGAATGTTTCGCTGATACTGAGAAATAGTCAATTAGTTGCGCACCAGACTTAAATACAGACTAACTTGGCGGTTGGTACGACATTGGCCCAGAGCCAAGGGACCGAAGGACCAGGAGGGAGTGTATATCCTTCCTTGGACGTTAATCGACGTTTTCTGCGCAAGATGGCTGATACAGAGACGAAGAAAACTACCACGACGCTAGCAGCCACGGCTGCCGGGTTAGCATTCAGCATGCTCGACGTGCGCGGCAAATATGGCCACTGGTGGTTTCTGTCGCAGGCGTCCCTTACTAACGTTCGCCACGGAAGAGGCGCTAAACTACGCGGCTTCATCCAAAGATGCCGAACCGCAGTGTGGCAGATTCATTATGTAATAATCGCGGACTCAACGAATCTCGATCGTTCGAACTTCATGAGGCTCGAAGTCGCCTTGTTCCCTCTTATCTTGGATAGCGGATAGCACCAGAATGTGAGGTATTATCTTGAGGCACTAGTTCGTGCTATAATGCTCGTTTTGCACGCCCTGGGGGTCCTCGCTATCCCCAAGACGTGCTCTGCATGCCTTTTATCACGAACTATTTGTTTGTCTTCGTCTCGGGGCTGTTCCTTCGTGTGTGGAGCGGTCATAATCATAGAAGGTGACTGCAGTGTGCAGAGTCGCATCCCTGCTGGCGCAGTTGAATTCCCAGAACGATCTGCGGTTGGCAAATGCACGTGCACGGTCCATTTGCCTCATCGAGCCCAGCGCTTCACGCACCAACTTCAACTTCCTGCGTACCATTACCATCCTCCCAAGTATCCCATTCAAAGCACCCCATATGAACCAGGCTCGTGCCAATCAACTGAACAGACGCTTTCACGATATCCTGCACGGCAGAGTTGTTGTGGACCCTCGTGGTTTTCGTCTCTTCCTCGAGGCAATCTGCGCCCAGGAAGACACTCCAAAGTGTGTGAACAGTCTTATTTCTAGCCAACATGGACTATCCTCCATCCAACAAGCCATGCGTTTTGATCTCACTACCCAGTTCTTCAACGGTCTCGCGACAGACACCCTCGAGTATCTGTTCCGCGCTGCAGATCTTGGCGGAGGTGTCCTAGATCACATCCTCGTCACTATCGTAGAACCCCCCATTTTTTGGTCAGCCTTCGCGCTGGCATTCGAGACGGGAACTCTCGCCGGACGAGCTCAGCTCGTGTTTGCACGACTTTTGGACAGGCTGATTTCTCTCAAGGACAAGGACGCCTCCTCGTACCGGGATCTCGCCTCAAAGCCATCTGTTCTCAACAAACTACTCGATTCCTCGGAGCATGAAATGCGCGAGGTAGCCCACCATATCAAACACATCCTGGATGCCTTTGCTTCTGGCGGTGCCCCTCCTGGTTCGTATGGGCCTGGGGGTCGACACGACAACGACTTCCCATGTTTCCGTGACATCGCCATTCTCCCTACCGCCGACGAAATTCTCAGCACCCAGCCACCGTTCATCCGACCTGCATCTGTTCTGGAAGATCCTGAAGTGTCCAGTACTCGTGCCGCAGATTATCTAGACAACACTTTCCGCATGCTCCGAGAAGATATGATCTATGACATGCGTGAAGAGCTACAAATCGCTCTGAAGAAACAGCCGGGTCGACATCGTGGTATCCACATCAATGGGTTATCCGTGGTCGATGTGTACATCGGATCGCAGGACAGAGGCTCCCGTTGGGGGCTCGTCCTTCGTTGCCATAGCGATTTTCCACAACTCCAAGCGATGAAAGACATTGCGGATAGAAAGAAGTTTCTTTTAGATGATCCTGCAGGGTTCAAGATACTTCGAAACCAATCACTGGCTTGTCTCATGGTGGACAATGACGTCGTCTGCTTCGCTACCGTTCTTCGCGTAGATGATCTACTCGCCCAAAACCCGCCTACAATTGTTCTTCAGCTGGACGGCGAAGCCAGCACCTCCAAAGCACTTCTTCGTTTAAGTGCCTCGCAGCACACGCAACTCCTTCAGATCGACACCGCCTTATTTGCATATGAGCCAGTCCTCAAGGCTCTCAAGAACATGCAGCTGGTCCCTCTTTCGGAAGAGTTGTTATTTTGGAGGGATGGTCAAACAGTCCGATCAACTTCTATGCAGGTTGACCTGGTCGTGAGGGCACTCTCGCAGGATCCCTCCACAGATCTCCAATCGATCCTTGCGATGTCCAAGTCGGTTCGACTTGATCGGTCTCAAGCAGAATCACTGCTTGCTGGACTGCGCCAGCGTGTGGCGTTGATCCAGGGTCCCCCAGGTGCGAGCTTATAGATCAGCCATGTAACCATATGCTTATCGTCGCCCATGTTGTACCTCAGGTACTGGGAAGTCTTTCATTGGGGCACTTCTTGCCAAAGCAATCCATGATCACACATCCCAGACAATCCTTGTCGTGTGCTATACCAACCACGCACTTGACCAATTTCTCGAGGACCTCATCGGCATCGGCATCTCTGCCGACTCAATTGTTCGTATTGGTGGACGCGCGAGCGCGAGCGTGCAGCATCTCTCGCTGCAGTCCCATGAGCGCATTAAAGTCCCGCGCTCTACAGCAGAGTGGACCCTGAACGAGCAAGCCAAGTCTAGAGCTGCCTTTTTTGTGGAACGTCTACAAGCCTCCTTCAAAACGCTTGCACAAGCAGACCAAAATATCACCCTTGGTGACATCATTACCCAAGTAGAATTTGAATACCCTGACTTTTGGGAGGCGTTCCAGGTCCCGTCAGCACCTGATGGATCACAGATCATGGGGAAGAAAGGAAAGCCCATACAACAAGATTATCTCATATCGCAGTGGTTGAAGGGGTGGGACGCTGGAATGTTCAAGGGCTCCCCAAACGTTCAGAACGCGGCGCAGATCTGGAACATGGATACTCCCTCTCGCCATGTACTGTACGCCAAATGGAAAGAAGAGATCGTAAAGGGCCTGGTCGATGATATTTGCAATGTCGGGAAGGAATATAATGCTGTTCAGGACGAACTGAGCCGCAGATCTAGCGATTCTACAATAGCCATCTTAAAGACGAAGAGGATTATTGGCTGTACGACTACAGGAGCTGCCAAGTTCGTTGGAAATCTCGCCGCAGTTTCTCCAGATGTGCTACTTGTCGAAGAAGCGGGAGAAATCCTGGAAAGCCACATTCTAACAGCCTTGAGCGAAAAGACGAAGCAGATGATTCTCATCGGTGATCACAAGTATGCTAACAGTGTTCATAATACCCCGAGTACTCATCTTCGTTGCAGGCAACTTCGTCCAAAAGTGAACAGCTATCAGCTGACGGTCGAGAAAGGGGAAGGGTTTGATCTCAATAGGTCCCTCTTCGAACGGCTCGTAATGAAAGAGTTCCCCCATCAAACCCTATCGACGCAGCACCGTATGAGACCTGAGATTTCCGCATTCGTACGGAACCTGACTTACCCGGAACTCATCGATCATCCGAGCACCCGCGACAGACCCAATATTCGTGGCGTTCAGTCGAACGTTATTTTCATTAATCATGCCCACCCCGAGGACGAAGAAACACGGATTGCGGATCGCAGGGACGCAGGGTCCACGTCGTCGAAGCAGAACACGTACGAGGCCGAGATGGTCCTGAAAATCATACGCTACCTCAAGCAACAAGGATACAAGAGTTCTAGCATGGTCGTCCTGACCCCGTACTTGGGTCAATTGTTCAAGCTTCGGCATGCTATGCAGGCCGACCATGACCCGGTCCTGAACGACTTGGACGCTAACGACTTCCAAAGGGCTGGGTTGCTGGGACAAGCCGCTACGAAGGCCCATCAACCCGGGGTGCGATTGGCAACAATTGGTAAGGTTTTCCTCCAATCGTATCGTTTATTGCGTGTAACTAGCGTGATAGATAACTACCAAGGAGAAGAAAGTGACATCGTCATCGCAAGTTTGACTCGGTCGAATCCTGAGAATAGCATCGGATTCATGTATTCCCCAGAGCGTCTCAACGTCCTGCTCTCTCGTGCACGGGACGGGTTAATCCTAATCGGCAACTCGCACACGTTCCTAAAGTCTAAGAAAGGAGGTGGACTCTGGGAGAAGTTTTTTTCAATGCTGAACAAGGGACAATACGTCCATGATGGCTTTCCAATCAAGTGTGAGCGGCATCCCTCCAGGACCGCAACACTGGGACACCCCCTGGAGTTCGATGATAAATGCCCCGACGGTGGGTGTACAGAGCCCTGGTAGGATCTACCAAGTTTTTGTAACGTCGCGTTTCTCATTTCCTGGATAGCGGGTTACTCTTGACGTGCCAAATGCATACATGTCGAAAGAAATGTCACCCGCTGCGAACCGGACCTGGTCAGCCGGATGTGCATTCTATTATGTTGTGTATGCATTCGTTTCAGGACCAGTGCCCTGCTGGTGCGCATACGATGTCTTGGAAGTGCCATCAGGGCCGCCCAGCGTCATGTGCGGCATGCGATCGTCTTGCCAAGCGTCTCGAGAAGCAGGCCGCGTTGGACATGAAGGCCCAGGAAGACCGTGAAAGAGCGCAACGCGAGCACGACCTCAAGATGACTGAGCTCCAGGCAAAGTTGCAGTACCAGCAAGAGGCCCTCAACGACGTTCAATCGCAAAAAGACAGGGAGGACGAGATAAAGCAAAAGGAGAAGGAGATCGAGGACGCGAAGCAAAAGATTCGTGACGCAGAGAACGCGGCGAAAAAGGCGAAGAAGGCCGCCGCGGAGGCGATATTGTCGTCTCAGGATCCGTCCAAGACCGCCAACGACCCCTCGTCCGCTGCCTCCCAGGTACCCCCTTGCCCTTTGTTTCCGTCTCCTGCCAGAGACAAGTGGGAGCATCAGAAGCGTGTAGACGGGGCTAAAAACGACGCCATCGACAAGATCATGGATATGACTGGGCTCGAGCAGGTCAAGGAGAAGATCCTGCGGATCAAAGGTAGCCTCGACACCATGCGTCGTCAAGGCCTTCCAATCGACAAGGAGCGAAATAATCTTGTCTTGCTTGGAAACCCTGGGACTGGTGCGACGCTAGCTGTAGTATGAGAAGCTAGTCACTGATTCCACTCTTCCAGGAAAGACGACCGTCGCGAGGTTGTACGCGCAATTTCTCGAGTCCATCAAGGCGCTCCCAGGTAACGCGTTCCTGGAGACCACAGGGTCTAAGCTCTCCTTCGAGGGAGTTCAAGGCGCACAAAAGATGATTGATGACGCGTTGAAGGCTGGAGGCGGTGCCATCTTCATCGACGAGGCCTACCAGCTCGTCAGCGAGCACGATCAGTCGGGCAAACAAGTCTTGGACTTCCTTCTTGCCGAAATGGAGAACAGAGTTGGTACCCTCGTGTTCATTCTTGCCGGGTACAGCAAGCAGATGGAGAAGTTCTTCGAACACAATCCCGGGCTGCCGAGTCGCGTGCCCCATCAACTCACGTTCGCGGACTATACCAACAAGGAACTGTTGTCGATGTTGGAGGACCTCGTTCATAAGCGGTACAACGGTCGCATGAAAGTGGAAGACGGCGTCAATGGACTGTATGCTCGTATCGCCGTCAGGCGTTTGGGTCGCGGAAGAGGCACTCCCGGATTCGGCAACGCCCGCGCGTTGCAAAACATGTTCGCCAAGATCCGCGAACGCCAGGCCGAGCGCGTGGAGAACGAGCGCGGCGCTGGAAAGCAGGTGGATGACTTCCTCCTCACTAAGGAAGACATGATCGGACCCGATCCGTCTCAAGTCCTGCCCAACAGCGCACCGTGGGCGAAGCTCCAGGGACTGATCGGCCTAGAGTCCGTCAAGGAGTCCGTGCGCAACCTGTTCGTACAGCTGGAGACGAATTATCAGCGCGAGCTCGCCGAGAAGGAACCGATGATGGTCTCGTTCAACCGAGTTTTCCTCGGTTCGCCGGGTACGGGGAAGACTACGGTCGCCAAGTTGTACGGCCAGATCCTCGCGGACCTCGGCATGCTGAGCAATGGTGAAGGTGAGTCGATGAATTATTTTCGCGTCGCATCGTTGCGGTCCTAAGACTACTTCGCGTAGTGGTCGTCAAGAATCCAGCAGACTTTGTCGGCGCCCACCTGGGAGAATCAGAGAAGAACACAAAGTCCATCTTGGAGAGTACGCGGGGAAAGGTGCTGGTCATCGACGAGGTTCGTGCTACTATTCGTTTCAACCGACCAACTCGCTCGAACCCGTCTAGGCTTATATGTTGTACAGCAAGAACGCGACGGATCCATACAAAACCTCGGTCATCGACACGATGGTCGCAGAGATTCAAAGCGTCCCCGGCGATGATCGCTGTGTCC
>JBBPLT010000184.1:17456-48441 GCA_038089955.1 Strobilomyces dryophilus
CTTGGATACAAGGACCAGATGGAAGAGATGTTCCAGGTAACATAGCTGCACATCTGCCGCACCTTTAACCTGACACACTTATCGATAGAATGTCAATCCTGGCCTCGCCAGACGATTCGCTATCGAGAACGCGTTCACATTCGAGGACTTCACGGAACCTCAGCTCATGAAGATCTTGGATTACAAGCTCAAAGACCAAGACTTGTCGGCCACGAACGACGCCAAGGAAGTGGCACGCGAGCTACTCAGTCGGATGAAGAACCGTCCCAACTTTGGGAACGCAGGAGAGGTGGAGAATGTGCTAGGGCAGGCCAAAGGACGGTATCAGAAACGCATGGCGTCTGTTCCTGCGTCTGAAAGGGTTGAAGTCGTGTTCGAACCTCAAGACATCGATCCTGATTTCGACAGAGCTGAGAACGCGTCTGCAAACCTCGCAAAGATGTTCGCAGATGTCGTGGGGTGCGACGAAGTCGTCAAAAAGCTCGACGGGTACCAAAAGATCGCCAAGGCGATGAAAGAAAAGGGTCTTGACATGCGCACCCAGATCCCGAGTAATTTTGTGTTCAAGGGGCCACCAGGTAGGTGGTAACTGGTCGACGATCGATGGTTCGTTCACACGACGTAGGTACGGGAAAGACAAGGACGGCCCGGAAGCTGGGTCAAGTGTACTACGACATGGGTTTCTTGGCTTCCAAAGAGGTCGTCGAGTGTTCTGCGACCGATTTGGTTGGACAGTACGTTGGGCATACGGGACCAAAAACCAAGGGGGTGTTCGAGAAAGCCCTCGGCAAGGTGCTCTTTATCGACGAAGCCTACCGATTGAGCGAAGGTCACTTTGCGAAAGAAGCGATGGACGAGATTGTGGGACTCATGACCCATGAGCGCTTCATGAACAAGCTTGTCATCATACTGGCTGGTTACGACCACCAGATGAACGAGCTGCTGGCAGTTAACCCTGGTCTCTCCAGTCGTTTCTCCGAGGAGATCATCTTTCAGAACATGTCCTCGGAGCAATGTCTGGAGTTGCTCGACAAGGACCTGCGGAAGAACAACGTCGTCGCTCCGGAGCTCAGCGACAAGACTTCATCAGCATACGTCGAGATGCAAGAGATTATCGTCCAGATGTCTGCCCTTCCGTCTTGGGGTAACGGCCGTGACGTCAAGACGCTCGGGAAGAACTTGACTCAGAAGGCTTTCGCCAACCTGGCTGAAGGTGGAAACTTGTCACTCTCGGCTAGAGATGCCTCTGGCGTCATGAAATCCATGTTACAAGACCGACTGGCCAGACAAAACATCGCTCCCAGCACGCCGACATCCTCCAACTCGATGCCGATGGCGAGCATGGACGGCCCAGCCCCACCGCCTCCTTCAATATCCACATCGACAAACAAGGCTTCGAAACGCCCGCCGCCGCCTCCGCCGAAGCAATCTGGTTCCAAGAAAGCTTCGCGAGAAGACCCGTCCACCAAACAATCCAAACAGCGCTCCAAACCCCCTCCGTCTGCGAAAGCGCCAGCCGAGGAGCAACCGCGAACCTACCCAGTCGCGAAACGGGACGCGGGCGTGTCGGACGCCGTCTGGAACCAACTCCAAGCGGACATAGCGGCGGAAGAGGAGGCCAAGCAAAAGGCCGCGGAAGAGGAGCAGCGTCTCGAACAAGAGGTGAGTAAAGCGGCGAATCAGAACCAGGCGGCGCGAAGACGGGCGGCGGATCTTGAGCGCGCTATGGCCGCGGCTAAAGACAACGTGGAGAAGCAGCGGAAGATTGAACGTCAGCTCCAAGAAGCGCGCCGTCGTGAAGCAACGGTAAAGGCGGCAAGGGAGAGGGCCGCAGCAGCCTTGAAGAAGAAACGGCAAGAAGAAGAGGAAAAGAGGCGGATGGAGCTGGAGATGCAGCGTAAGCTCGCGCACATGGGGCAGTGTCCTATGGGATATCAGTGGATAAAACAGGCGGACGGGTACCGATGTGCGGGCGGCTCGCATTTCTTGTCGAACGGTCAACTTGGTATGTGAGCCACAATGGTCTACCGTCTACCTTGCAGTTATCGAATAGCATGTGGCTGGGAACCACGAATTAGTCGTCCACGCGAGCAGTTCATCGACTTTTTTTTTGAGGCTTCAACTGGCCGCACCAACAAAACTTCAGAGATTGCCGTTACCAAGACGTGACCGTCACGAGGCCTTATCTGTCTGCTTTGCATTGGGGCGACGATTAGGCTCCGCTTGAAATCTGAAGGACTGCTCGTATCAGACTCTCTTCGACGATCGAGTTTCAGACATTCGACAGACTTGTCTCGCAGACTGTAATCACTTTTTTCATATACGGTAACATGCCATGCAGCATGCCCGGCGGCAAAGTCTCCGAGTCACATTGAGTGAATTTCCAAGCGGAGTTATAACTTCACAGCCCGGCCGAGCTAGGGGCTGTCTACTTGAAACATGAAACATTTAATGTTCAGTGACTCAGGACTCAAGTACTCAACGTTCGCCATTTTGGATGTGTTCGGCCGCGTTTTACATGATTACTTTGCAGGTTCAAAGGGGTTGTGTGAACCCTGACATCGGTGAAATTCCAACATGTAAGTCTACCAGCCTGGGACCTGTCGGTTTTTCCTACGGATGAAAGCTCTTGACCGCTATTGCTTCTGAAAAGCGCTGCCCGAGACCCGAGTTGCCCCACTCGACGTCTGTAATATGTATGTTTCTCCTCCCCCGGTACGAGAACACTCAGCCCGCACAGGCGCTCAGGCTCGCCGATGTATGTTAGGTGACATAGTGACCGCTCTATGATAAGCTCTTAGCAACTGTTATGTTTAATACCAGCCAAGTAAGCGCATGCTCGAGAATCTACACTCACTCGTGCCACGGTACCGGTGGCTGTATGCTGCCATATCCAAATCTAGACAGCAAAGATCATCGCCTTCATGCTTGGGTGGCGTGCCATTCCGTTTCTTTCCCAAGTCCATCATTAACATTTCAACTCGCATCGTATGGATCATCGCAAACAGCAACTCACCAAGCGCTTCCTGGACATTCTAGGGGGCTCTATAGACGTGGAACGCCACAAGGCACACTTTCTCGAAGGTCTTTCTTTGCAAGAGGATCCAGTAGCCTGCGTTAGCAAGATTCTCGAGAGTAGCAAAGGGCTTCCTGCGGTGCAACAGGCTATGCGCCATGACCTGAGTACGAAATTTATGAATGGGCTGGGCTCCTGCGCGGTCGGCTATCTCCTACATGCCAAAGACTCAGGAGATCTACTCGACACCATCCTTCTCCATATCCTCGACCCGCCTATTTTTTGGAACAAATTCTGTGAGGAGTTTGAGAAGGGAAACCTAGACAAGAATGCCGAATCCGTGTTCGCCAATCTCCTAGCTCATCTCCTTAGGATGGAAAACAAGGATACCAGTCGCTACCGTGACCGCGCCAAGCAACCTTCCATCTTTGGTAGGCTCATGGGCTCCGACGAGCCCGAGGTCAAGGCAGCTGCAAACCTCATTAACGAAATTTTATCCACTGCATCCCTCAGCTCCGCCGCCTCTGTCCCAGCGGGCCCTGGAGGTCGCCACGACAACGACTTTATCGACTTTCGCCAGATATCGATAGTTCCCACCTCGGACGAAATCAATTGCACGAAGAAAGCCTTCTTTAGGCATGCCGCACTACTCGATGACCCAAATGTCAAGGAGACGCGTATCGCGGACTACCTCGACAACACGTTCCGCCTCCTACGAGAAGATATGTTATATGAACTGAGAGATGAACTTGAACCCATCCTGACGAAGAAGAGTAAGAAGGGCCCGCGGGGGGCTGTAATCGAGGGGTTGCGCGTTGCAGGGGTGTATACGGGAGACGGCGATCAGAGGACCCGGACTCGCCATGGGATCGTCCTTAAATGTGATAGCGACCTCAAGATACTCCACAACATAAAGGATAATGATCGAAAGACTTTCCTCAAGACCGACCCTCGTGGTTCCAAATTCCTAAGCCATCAATCCTTGGCGTGCCTGATCACTGATGGCCAGCTACTCGCGTTGGGGACCATCTTACGAGTGGAGGAGTTACTGGCGAAGAAACCCCCTGCCGTAGTCATCCAACTTTGCGGAGAGGCTAGCTTCGTCAAAGTACTTCTTAAACTCAATTCTGCGAAAGAAGTCAAGCTCATCCAGACGAATACTGCTATCTTCTCTTTCGAGCCTGTTCTGAAGGTACTTCAAACGATGAAAATCGTCCCCTTGGCAGAGGAAATTCTCTTCTGGGAGCATGGTACTCCAATTCGCAGCCCAGCGAACACCATTCCCCAGATCACTCTCCCTTTAGCCAGAAATCCGTCGATGGATATACAGCCACTGCTTAAGACCCCAAGCTCCATCAAACTCGACGGGGCACAGGCTCAGTCGCTACTCGCCGGTCTGAATCAAAGGGTTTCGCTCATACAAGGCCCTCCCGGTATGTTCGGCCAGTAACATTGCAAAACACGTGGTGACTTGCTCGAATACAGGGACTGGAAAATCGTTTATTGGCGCGCTACTCGCGAAAGCCCTACACGACTTTTCTGACCAGACAGTCCTTGTCGTTTGTTATACGAACCATGCGCTCGACCAGTTTCTAGAGGACCTACTAAAGATCGGCATTCCAGAATCAAGTATCGTACGCCTAGGAGGCGGGGCTAACAGTACCATCTCCCATCTTAGTCTGAGGAGTCAGGCCAAGGAAAAATATGTGCGCTCCAGTGCAGAATGGTCGCTCATCGATACGCTGAAGGCGAGAGCGGAGTTTCTACGTGGAGAGCTCGAGACTAGATTCAAAATTTTTCTTGCGTCTGGTCTATCTTTAAAGGACATGCTTACCCACGTCGAGTTCGAGGACTCAGACTACTTTGATGCATTCCTAGTCCCGGAGTCCGAGGATGGAATGACTCGCGTGGGAAAGAACGGAGACGCCGTCGACGCCACATACCTCATTTCTCAGTGGAACCTAGGGCGCGACGCTGGGATCTTTCAACAGGAACCACATGTCCAAAGTGCTGCAGCAATATGGTCTATGTCGAACGCGCAGCGTCAACAGAAGTGGGAGGATTGGAAGCTGGCTATCAGCCGCAGCATGGTTGACGAGATCTGGAAGGTTGCAAGGGACTTCGACGAGTGCCAAGACGAACTTTCGCGCAAGTTCAACGAGTCTGAAGTGGCCATACTCAAGCAAAAGCGTATCATTGGATGTACGACGACAGGAGCTGCGAAGTACACCGAACATATCAAGGCTGCTTCACCCGGGATATTACTCGTCGAAGAGGCCGGGGAGATTCTCGAGAGTCATGTCATTACCGCTCTAGGGAAAGACACCTCCCAAATGATTCTTATCGGGGATCACAAGTGAGTCTTGGCTGGGATGTTTGTTCCATTGTTGGCTGATTCGCCTCCATAGGCAACTGCGCCCGAAAGTGAACAATTATCAGCTGACGGTCGAGAAAGGAGAAGGATACGACCTGAACAGGTCTCTTTTTGAACGTCTCGTACTCAAGGGATTTCCCCATGTAACACTTATCGCCCAGCACCGAATGCGTCCCGAGATTTCTGCTCCTATCCGCGAGTTGACCTACCCCGGGCTTACTGACGCACCCAAGACCCAGAATAGAGCCAACATTCGTGGTATCCAAAGCAACGTCGTCTTCATGGATCACAGTCAGTATGAGGACGACGAGAAGCGGGTCTCTGACCGTGGGGATGGTGGTTCTCAGACTTCGAAACGAAATCAGTTCGAGGTGGACATGGTGATGAAAATCGTTCACTATTTCGTACAACAGGGCTATGGAAGCGAGAACATCGTTATTCTTACTCCATACCTGGGCCAATTATCTGCACTTCGTGAAGCTCTCAAAAAGGACGCTGATGCCATTATGAATGACCTGGATTCGCGGGAACTCAGTCGCGCTGGGTTGTTGTCCTCGCCGGCATCCCACGCCAAAGGTCCAAAGACCCGTATTCGATTGGCAACTATTGGTCTGTACAGTTTCATTCTTCCGTGGGCAATCTACTTATGATGTTTTTCCAGACAATTACCAAGGTGAAGAAAGTGACATCGTAGTCGCAAGCCTGACCAGATCGAACTCCAACGGCGCGATCGGATTCATGAACTCCCCCGAACGTCTCAACGTGCTTGTATCTCGCGCTCGCGATGGTCTAATCCTGATTGGTAACTCCCAAACTTTCAAGTCATCCAAGACGGGCGGTCCGCTGTGGACGAAATTCTTCGGTCACTTGAAAAATGGTGGACATATATTCCAAGGCTTTCCCATTAAGTGCGAACGACATCTAAAGACCGCTGCCCTGATCAAGTCGCCCGCTGAGTTCAATGACCTGACACCCGATGGTGGATGTACTGAACTATGGTACGCTATTCCCGTGCTTTGCAGTCGATTTAGCGACCTCACACACCTCATACAGTGGCTCGTTGCTCAGCTGCAAGATTCATACCTGCTCCAAAAAATGCCATCCTCTTCAGCTGGGGCCTGGTCAGCCGGATGTTCACCAGACGATGCCTTGCGGTCACCTCTTCAGCGTGGCATGTCCCGCAAATGCTCACCAGCTAAAGTGGAAATGCTCCCAGAGCCGACCGGAAAAATGTCCATTATGCGAGAAAGAGACGAAGAGGCTCGCAAAGCTAGCCCGGGAACAGCTCGAGGCTCAAGAACAACGAGAGGCGGAGGAACGTCAACACGAGTTGGAGATGGCAGAGCTCGAAGGTCAGTTGCAACTGGAGAAGGACAAGGAGGCCGAGGTGCAGGCCGCCAAAGACCGAGCCGACGAGAAACGACAAAAGATGAAGGAAATCGAGGATGCGAAGAAACGCGCTAAAACCGCCGCAAAACAGGTCAGGCTTCCGACGTCCACGACGGATGGCTCTGGAAATACCCCCCAGTCTACGGTTGCGTCGACTCAACCCCATAGTAGCGGAAACGCCACCGCCGTGCAGAGTCCCACTTCGGCAATGTTGCGCCCTTCTATGCCATCTCCTGCTCGAGACAAGTGGGAGCACCAGAAACGCGTCGATGGGGTACAGAATGACGCCATCGACAAGATCATGGATCTCACTGGGCTCGAGGAAGTCAAGGACCAGATCCTTAGGATCAAAGCGAAGATCGATACGATGAAACGTCAAGGTGTCGCCCTGAACAAAGAACGGCTCAACCTCGTTTTACTTGGTAACCCGGGAACAGGTGAGCTACGTTCGACACGTCGGTAATTTTTACTAATTTCGCTCCGAACTAGGTAAAACGACAGTCGCAAGGTTGTATGCGCAGTTTCTGGAATCCATCCAAGTGTTGCCAGGGGATGCATTTTTGGAGACGACTGGATCAAAGCTGTCTTTCGAAGGTGTTGGAGGAGCACAAAAGATGATCGACCAAGCACTCCAAGTTGGCGGAGGAGCTATCTTCATTGACGAGGCTTATCAACTCACCAGCGACAAGTCTGGAAAGCAAGTCCTCGACTTCCTACTGGCGGAGATGGAGAACAGGGTAGGAACGCTCATCTTCGTCCTAGCTGGATACAACAAAGAGATGGAGAAGTTCTTTGAACACAACCCTGGCTTACCAAGTCGCGTTCCTTACCGACTACAGTTCGCCGACTATACGGACGTAGAATTAATGACGATGTTGGAAGACCTCGTTCTCAAGCGATACCAAGGCAGGATGGTCATCGAGGACGGTATTCGTGGTCTGTACTGCCGTATCGCTGTTAGACGTCTTGGCCGCGGTCGTGGTGTACCAGGGTTCGGCAATGCTCGAGCGTTGCAAAACATGTTCGCCAAGGTCTGCGAACGCCAAGCAGAACGCGTTGAGAAGGCTCGCAGGACAGGGGCCACTGCGGACGATTTCTTCATGACCAAAGAGGACCTGATCGGACCCGATCCGTCACAGGTAATACCGAACAACCCAGCCTGGGCAGAGCTGCAAGGCTACGTCGGACTCGACTCCGTCAAAGAGTCGGTGCGGAACTTTTTCACGCTCATTGAGACCAACTATCACCGAGAGCTGGAGGAGAAGGAACCGCTCCAGATGTCGTTGAACAGGGTTTTCCTTGGCTCTCCTGGCACAGGAAAGACGAGCGTTGCTAAGTTGTATGGTCGGGTTCTCGCTGATCTGAGCCTGCTGAGCAATGGGGAAGGTAGGTGGACAGCTGGACCCGTGAGCCAGCCAATGAACATATCGTCTTTTCAGTTGTCGTTAAGAACCCGTCCGACTTCGTAGGCGCTTACTTGGGTCACTCGGAGAAAAACACCAAGGCTATCCTGGAAAGCACCCGGGGAAAGGTCCTTGTAATAGACGAGGTGAGTGGCCGAATTTCTCTTCAGCAGACCACCAGTTGACTGGTACGCCAGGCATACATGCTGTATAGCGGCAAGAATGGCGGAGGACACGATTCGTTCAAGACCACTGTCATCGACACCATTGTCGCTGAAATCCAAAGCGTGCCTGGTGAAGATCGATGTGTTCTGCTCCTAGGTTGCAAGGAACAGATGGAAGAGATGTTTCAAGTATGTCTCTCGTTCTTGGCCTTCGTAGAATCTTCTGATGTACGCTATAGAATGTTAATCCTGGACTTGCCCGTCGTTTCGCGATCGAGAACGCATTCACCTTTGAGGACTTCACCGAACCGCAACTCATGCAAATATTCGACTACAAGCTCAAAAAGCAGGACCTTGCGGCCACGGACGACGCGAAGCAAGTCGCTCGCGACCTTTTGAGTCGCATGAAGGATCGGCCCAACTTCGGTAACGCAGGCGAGGTGGAGAATGTGCTTGGCCTCGCAAAGGACCGATATCAGAAGCGGATGTCGTCTGTACCTCCTCACCAACGATCCAACGTCGTCTTCGAACCCCAGGACTTTGACCCCGACTTCAACCGTAGCCAGAACGCTTCCGCGAACCTCGCGAAACTGTTCGAAGATGTGATTGGCTGTGACGAGGTCATCCAGAAACTCGACAAGTACCAAAAAATCGCGCGGACGATGAAGGCACAAGGACTGGATATGCGCAAGCAAATACCGAGCAACTTTGTTTTCAAGGGTCCACCTGGTGAGTCTCAGTTCCGAGTTGGGCGTGAGAACATCTTCATATTGGTCAAGGCACCGGAAAGACGACAACCGCGCGAAAGCTCGGCCAAGTGTATTTCGATATGGGATTCTTGTCCTCTACGGAAGTGATCGAGTGTTCGGCATCAGATCTGGTGGGTCAGTACGTGGGACACACGGGGCCCAAAACTAGGAAACTTTTCGAGAAGGCGCTCGGCAAAGTGCTGTTCATCGACGAGGCGTACCGCCTGGGTCAGGGGCACTTTGCGCAAGAAGCGATGGACGAAATCGTCGATTTGATGACGAAGGAAAAGTTTATGAACAAACTAGTTATCATTCTCGCTGGGTACGATGGCGAGATGAACAAGCTTCTGAAGGTCAATCCTGGGTTGTCCAGCCGGTTCTCCGAAGAGATTCACTTCCATAACATGACTCCTCAGCAATGTCTCGCCCTCCTCGACAAGGACCTCCGCAAGAGCAACATCGTTGTCGACGAGATGTCGGACCCAGACTCCGCAGAACACCAGCAAATGCGGATCATCATCGCTCGGATGTCTAACTTATCGTCATGGGGAAACGCTCGCGACATCAAGACGCTCGCGAAACGCATGTTTCAACAAGCTTACGCCAACGCATCCGATGGCGGACCGGCGACTCTCTCCACCGCGGAGGCCGTCGCCATCATGCAGACTATGCTCAAGGAACAACGAGATAGACTTGGTGTTCCGAGCACTCGTCCTACAAATTCGCCTCCCCCGCCTATTGCAAGTCTTAGTGGTCCACCGCCGCCCCCACCACCTGTTGCATCTTCTTCCTCTTCTCAGTCGTCGAAACCACCACCGCCACCACCGCCTTCAGACACCTCGAAGCCACCACCGTCGCGGCCACCCAAACCAAGCAGCTCGCGGGTACCACCCGTGCATGCACCTCCGAAACCACGCGGAGAACGCAGAGGCTCGAAGCAACCCACTCCTACCAGTCAGATGCTGCAACCCAGACCCAACGCACCGAACTGGAAGCCAAAGTCGCCTCCTTCCGCAGACTCGTCGCCTTCGCAAGCGTCGCGCACGCTCCCGCAGGCGACACCACCCGTTTCACGACCCGAAGCACAGCGAGACGCGGGAGTGTCGGACGAGGTCTGGGATCAGCTACAAGCCGACAAGCGCGCTGCAGAAGAGCGAAAGAGGCGCGCCAAAGAAGAGGAGAACAGGTTTCATCGCGAGCTGAAGAAGGCGCGCGACACGGAGCGCCGTGCGGAAGAACGAGCCCGGATGCGGGCCGCAGCTCTGGAGAACGCCAGACAGCAAGTGGCGGCGGACAGGGCGATGCAGGAGAAGCTTCAGCGAGAGCTGGAGGCAGAGAGGCGCCGCGAGGCGGAGCTGAAGGCTGCTCGAGAACGGGCTGCGGCGGAACTGAGGCGGAGACAGCAAGAGGAAGCGCAGAGGAAGAAGAGGGAAGAGGATATTCGGCGTCGATTGGAGAGATCTGGACGTTGTCCGATGGGGTATCGTTGGGTGCAGCAGCTTGGGGGATGGAGATGCGAGGGAGGATCCCACTTTGTCAGCAACCACCAGCTTCAAGGACATTTCTGACCACTGTTGTTTCATGCGTTTTCAGCGAGATTCTGTACCTCTTAGCGTACTAAGTAGTTGATGTGTCTGTTTCAATCACTTCATCGTACCTTTCTACCTGGTATCCAACTGGTGTATCTATCCCTTGTAACAACCTCGAAGTTCATCGTACCGTGACTCGTCCGCAGCAGAATTTCGACTCCAACTTGAAGTTGGATCTATGGTGGTGGACAGCCTCTTCGACACGGCGTGCATCGACCCTTTAAACACCGAACCTAATAACTTACTCGACGGTTGTTACAATATCATATCACGCAAGCAAGCGCAGACTTATTCATCGTTTCAGGGCCAGACGCACGCTCGGCGCTCGCAGTGATTAGTGAGGCAGTGTGCGTTCTCATGTTCCAGGGATTGACTAAATTGAGTACGTACTATGGGAGACGGCCCACATGCGACGCTCGAGCTCGCTGCGGGGTGGCCTATCGAGTCTCTTCGAAGCCTACTCGGCTTCTTCGTCCCAGTCGCGTGGCATTCCAGCGTAATCGCCATGCTCTTTAGAGAATTTCTTGCCATCGCACCGTCGCGGATACTACCAGGTTGGGAAGATCGATGTGGGTGCGATGTCGGACGGCATGCGTCGCGGGTCAGCAAGCCATCTATGAGGCCCATACGGCAATGACGAAACGTAGCCTGTCACTGGACGAATCGCCGGAGTTGGCGGTCGTCACAGCTCGCACGAGTACTGTCTTCCTCCTCCGAGTAGGTGGTCGAAGTTGAGAGTGGCCGCTTTCTTTGCGAATCAGAAATCTCTGTCAAGGATCTCAATTTTGCGACGCGGTCAATCTGAACATTCTCTTTCAGAACCGCGGTCGAGTTCACCTAGTATGGCGATTGCAGCACGAGTCTTTGATCTACGTTTCTCCTACATATCACACGTGGATCGCTGCCAATTTTTGACACGACTACGAGAAAAGTTGAACAGCTCTTTTCAGAGATCGTTTGTTTGATAACTTGGCCTGCATGATTATGGGAACAACAAAGCCTTCCATAATAGCGACGCTTACGGTAGCAAATTTGTGCGTGGGAAAATGCCACGTGGTGCTGGATATTGCTCCTCGTCGCCCCTTGATTCGACACCTTGAACTTGCCCTAGTATGTGCGTAGTTTCCCTGCCCCGCGGACCGGCTCTACTAAACCTCCTGCATAGCCAAGCTCGGCGACCTCCAGGAGAACGTTCCTTGCCCTGCTACGCCCCTTGGTGA
Organism: Strobilomyces dryophilus; assembly: GCA_038089955.1. Lineage (NCBI taxonomy): Eukaryota > Fungi > Basidiomycota > Agaricomycetes > Boletales > Boletaceae > Strobilomyces > Strobilomyces dryophilus. The sequence goes on from JBBPLT010000184.1 coordinate 29,361, forward strand.
ATACGTTGCATGCGCTGCAAATCGTAGCTGGCGGTGTACTTATCGACGCTCGTCATGGCGAGTGTGTCGCGTAGTTCATAGGCGGAGCTGGTGAGCAAGTCAACCGAGCTTCATGAAACTCATTAATTGTGTACTATTGTAGGTTCGTGCCGGCGGCTGATAAGCACCAGGCGTAATTTTGAATCCTCTTAAAGGCCTTCTGGCACACGGTGTTAGTGCACGGGTAACGCGTTCTGTGGTTACCGGGGGGAGTGAGACATGGAAAGGCGGTGCTCAGGCATTCATGCTGCCGCATCTCATCATATCAGTCGGCCACTCTGCGGACGCAATTCGAGACTACAGATGGAACCTATACCTGCCGACCCAAGTAATTTAAAGACCAAAGACCCTCGCAACGCCCCCGCGTTCATCTCCGCACGCGAATGGTCGGCGGAGCGAGAAATGCATACATGAGCGTGGTTGAATCGCCCGCAGGAGTCTTGTTTCGTCACGGTGCCCGTTCGTCGCTCGCCATCTTCTCGTTTCGATCCGAGAGTGGCGAGGCGCAGATCTTGCGCGTCCCGTTCATGACGGTAGCACGTAGCCCTACTGAGGCGGGAAGGCACGACGGGTGTGTGAACCAGGGCCACGAGGCTCTGGGTATGTGGATTCTACTGTCTGAATCAGACGTTGACATCATACGACGACGTTTGGCGCCGTCGATCAGCGACCGCCTGCCACGCTGCATATGGTGCGGCGGGGTGCTGTAAGGATTGTTGTTCGAACACCATGCGTGGGTGGGCCAGCGGACCCGACCAACTTTGAACGTGGCTCCCGCCGCCAGCCACCACCAGGCACCAGCCGCATCGTCTCACATGTCATGCATCAAGACCCGGCCGCATCATTTAACCTCATTCCTAGGGGATTGGCACAGCCGAAGAAGAATTGCTGAGCCATTTTGTGGATTGTTCTCCGCTCGAAAAGCAGTTTAAAAGACGTGCCTCGTCGGCCCGTCGGCGCTTGCTTCCCCTTTACCGTGTGTATGATGTGTGTGGCCCTCGTTTCTCGCATGCGCTAGGCTCAGATGCTAACAACGGCGCCCTCTCCTTCGCAGTGGTGGCGGTTTCTGTTTCGTGATTCAGACGACTCCTCATGCATAGATGCCTCACGATCGACGAAATCCTGACGATTATTTTTCAACACGCTTTTATTATATCGAAGCCTGAACCCAAGTCGCGAGAATTTCGTGACCGTCGCACCCTTGCGAGGCTCGCAAGGATCTGTCGCTACTTCCATGAGCCTGCTCTCAATGTGCTATACTACGAGATTAATGACCTGCTATGGCTCATCAAATCCATGCCAGATGATCTATGGGTGGTCAACGGGAAGCAGCTGGTTCGTTTTTCGTGTCGACCGAATAACACCGTCTCATCCCACGACAGTCTTTCAAACGTGCGATGTGTCAGTCCGACTGGGACATCTTTCTCCGCTATGCACGCCGCGTGCGAAGTCTGGAATTTGACCGGCAGTGCATATCCACCACGGACCCCAACGTGTACGTGGCGCTCTCGGCACCACCTTCCTCAGTCGTCCTTTTCCCGAGATTAGTGCATTTCCGGTGTGGCGAATACCGGCCCGAGGCCATCCCATTCCTGGTCCACCTCCTCCAGCCTACCGTGGTCCACGTCGACATAGATAATCTAATGTCCAACGCCCTCACGTTCCAACTCCTGCCCATGCTTCCCTTGCACTGTCCACGCATCAAACAAATCATGGCTTTTCGCAATTTCGTGTTTCAGAGGGGTGACCGCGCCCTCGAGACGTTTTCAAAAGTCCTATGCCAACTCACGGAGCTCCAGGCGCTGCGTTGCGCGGAGCTGCCAGAGGAGAGCGTCCTGCACCTCGCTCAGCTACCCAACCTCCGGATCCTCCGCATGGATCTGCGTCTCGTTTCCGTCGACAACCTCGAATCCACGCTCGGCCGCGTCTGCTTCCCGGTCCTCCAGGAGGTCCTACTTTCCGCACCCAGCATGTCTCACGCGCTCCGTTTCCTGAAATTCGTCCAGTCCGCGTCGGTCAACACGATCAACCTCAACATCGACGACGAGACCTGCGCGGCCGACTACCATGCCATTTTTTCCTCGTGGGTCTCGGACCCGAGCTACCAAAACTTGTCTGTGATTGACGTGTCCGAGATGCAAGTCTGGCGCGACTACGACGACAAGCACGTCATGGACGTGTCGACCCTCCGCCCGCTCTTTTCGCTCGCGCGGCTGACGACCCTCAAGCTCGAGACGCTGTGCACGTTCGACCTCGACGACGCCGCGATCGCCGAGATGGCGCGCGCGTGGCCGGCGCTCGAGGCGCTCGATCTGGCGGTGCGCGAATGTGGATGGGAGATTCCCAGTCGGGTCACTTTGGCGGGGATCGTACCGCTCCTCTCGGCTTGTCCGCGTCTCGCGCTGCTGGGGCTCGTGATCGACGCGACGCGGTTGCCCGTCCCTACCGCGCGGCTTGGGATGCCCGGCGCCGGGGTGCGCAACACGGCGCTCGAGTCGCTCTGGCTTGCGGACTCGCGGATAACGCGCCCCGACATGGTCGCAGCGTGGCTGTCGGCCATCGCGCCCAACGTGGAGCAGATCGTGTCGTGGAACACGCCGTTGTTGAGCGGAAGGGAGGGCAAGGACAAGTATAGAAAGCGGTGGAGAGAGGTCGAGAGGCTCGTGAAGCAGTTTGCGCTCGTCAGGAGGCAGGAGCGGGAGTGGATGCGGCGCGCGGTAGGCGGCGCCGGCGAGGAGCAAGACAAGGAAGATAGGGAAGACGAGGTGCAGGAGTACGAGTCGGAGCCCGAGCCGCCAACCGACTCGGAGGACGAAGACGAGTTCGAGTATTGCTACGTCGCAGACGTGTGACTGCGGTTACCCACCCACGCCATACCCAGTTTATGCGATGTGATGAAGCAGCATGTAAGAGTATGTAGCATGCCAGGCAGTTCGCCAGGTCATGCTGCGCCGCAGTGTGGAGTCTGGACTGTAAATTTATCGTCGCCGCCCTCATCGGAACTCGAATGTCGCTCGCTGTTTACAGTCGGTCGGAAGAGAAAAAAAAAAGAGATGGTCTACATAATTCAGATGTCTTATATTCGACTGCGTACATTCTACCGTCGGAAATCGAGCCGACCAGCGGAAGAAAGAAGAAAAAAAAAACCTTCCGCCACATCCTAAGCATACCCAAACGACTCTACGTGCAACGTCACGCTCGGCCCACCGCTCATCACGCTCCTGAAGCCCGACACCGGAAATCTCAAAGCCCGTCTCACAGACCTCGTCAAGCCCTGCGAACCACACACTGTGTGCCGTCAGTATCTTCGCCCACCGAACGACCCACGCCCTACTCACCCGTGACCGACATACTCCCCGTCGCGGCACCCCACTCCTCGCCCAACAACGCTCCCAAGTCAGGCCGTCCCTGCTCGAGCCTGACCGACGGCGGCGCCCAATCGTGCCCCCCTTCCTTGTCGGGGGTCCGTTCCGGATCGGGGTCCTCCAACGGCATCTCACTGCCCCGCGTGGCAAAGATCCTGATCGACACGCCCAACCAACTCGGCGTGAGAGCGTGCGCTTGGTACAGCGCTTCCGAGATCCACCGCAAGTGACCTGTCCAGCGTGGGTCAGCGGCGACGAGGGCAACGAGCGGCCAGACTCACTCGCGTCGCGCACGGCCCAGATGAAGACGACACGTCGACAGTTGCTCGATCCCTTGCGGGCAGCCCTGAAGAACCAAAGGGTCAAAACGCCGCACAATCGCCAAATCGCCGTCGACAAACGCACTCGATCACGTTCAAAAACACCGGTAGCGTGTACGTAACGCCCGAACCGCCTGCCGCGCCGACCGTCAGATCGCCTCGACGACCCAGAGTATGCAGCACACTCACCAGCGACGAACACGGCCGTGTCATACGCCGCCATGTCCGGCGCGCTCCCGTACGGCCCGTCGATCAACACCTTGACCCTCTGATTCTGCTCCGCGGCCGCCTTGAGCCGCCTCGTAAATCCGCCCCGGACGTTGATCAGAAAGACGAGCTCCTTCCAGCTGGCAGCGTCGCCCGCGCCCAGCGAGAACCGGTCTCGCGTGTTGGGATGGAACAGGGCCGAGTCGACGCTCGCGATCGAGAACGGGTGCGCTTCGAGCGGAAAGGTGGACACGGACGGCATCGTCAGATAGGCCGTCTGTCCCGGGGACCACTGAAAGTGCGCCGGGCGACGCACTCTCACGCGCACGAAGTCGTCCGAGAGGACTTCGGTCGTGGCGTCTTGCAGTTTGGCGCGGCGGCTGAAGCCGCAGTACAAGTGATTGGAGATCACGATTCGGAGGAGCCGCACGAAGCGGTCGAGCGCCCAAAACATGAAGGAGGGCCAGATCCAGTACGAGGCGCTTGGAGCATGCGGGTCAGCATCGCATTGTGGGCGTGAATGAGGCTGGCTTACCCGACGTGCCTGGTATGGAAGTACGCCCCTATCAAGAAAATGCTGGATCGCCGTCAGACGAGAAATGCACGAGTGAAGATCTTGCTCACAATACGGCGACAAAATGGGTATAGAAAAAGATCTCATAGTATCTTGTGCGAATTGGGCGCATGGCTACGATAAGCAGAATGGCCAGCGAAGCCACCGCCGTGAAACCGAGACGTAGGAACCGCTCCTGTATAAACAAGCCGAACAAAGTGTTTCTGGAGACAGATAATCAAGGATCTGTTGGATGATCGCGCGACAAGCCTACCTCTTGGTGCTGTATATTTCGCCGGCAGCGTGAAATAGTAGCAACGCGAAACACGATCGTGCAGCGACGCGGTGAAGATAGTTCAGCTAGGATATGGTCAGATGATTCCTCGGAGGACGTTATCGGGGACCGGACCTTCTCATAGCTAACGCCGGTTACGACTGCGAAGGAGCTCAGCATGGGCACATCGGAGCAAGATATGACACACCAGTGACGACATTGTTCTTCGTACCGAGGGCTGTGACGAGCGGGAATTGACTGGCGGCGAGGAGACCGGCGCGGCCGCTCCAAGGCCACAAGTTATTCGAGGTTATGCCATACCTGGTAGCTGTTGGGGAAGATGAGCGAGACGTCGGCAAGAGGACGATGCGACTCGCCGTCTTGAAACGTCCACCCAAACAGAAACGCGATATACCCCAGGGTGAGGACGACGTCAACGACCTTGAGCTCGTACGACCCAAACTCGATCGTCCACCGAAATGCGACGACCCGAAAGACGTTGACGGCCGCGAGCGGAAGACGGGCGAGGGACCATCCGGTCTGGACTTGGCGCGTGCAGACCTGGGCAAGGGAGGATTGGGGCGACTCCTCGTCTGGGCCCTTGTGCGTGCGTCGCCGTTTGAGCAGCTTGGAGTGCAGGACAGAGCTCCACTGGAAGACACCGACGATCGCGAAGAAGACGGCGAGGGAAAGCCACGGGTCGTCTGGCATGGTGAGCGCCGCAGAGGGCCTTGCGTGCGTGTGCGGTGGAGGGGCGGGGGCTGACATCGTCGTGGTGGTGGTGGTGGCGGCGACGAAGAAGTGGCAAGTCAGCCGTTGGCAGAGAACGACGCGCTAGGCAGGTCGATCGAGGGATTGGAATGCACCACAGGCAGGCTAATATATGATACTGCGCGTCAGTGCGATGACGCAGAGTTCTCTCACTCGTTTTAGTATCCATGTAGCGTGCCAACGGACATCCTGGGTATCAGGAGGTATCAGTATCACACAAGATAATACACACCGGTCCAGGATGAATGGTTTCATGGCAACTGACCTCCACTTGCAGTCACCAAATCGAGCGCCCGGAACGACCGTAAACCTCCCTCGAGAGCTCATTGATTTGATGGGCAATCTGATGGACTCGCTCGACCTGAGTAAGAATGCCGTCATTTCCCGCTTACCGGAGTTCATCGGTCTGAGCCCTTCAGGCTTGACCCGCTGCCACTTTCGCAACGACTTATTCAGCCAAAACCGTGGCCTGACGACAATAGCGAGCGGTTTCACGAATAAGAGAGCTCCATGCAGAACGCAGGCGTTCCATCTACCAAATGCAGATGGGCACCGTGGTGCACGGACGATTCCGCACTCTCGGAAACATCCCTGAAACCTTGTTCCTTTACATACCCTGTTTCTTGGGCGCGGATCCATCCAGCGGCGACCTCACTACGGAGCTCCGCAGTCGTGAAATTTATGACCCACGGCGTCGTGGCGAATTAGAGTACAGAAATCGCTGCTTCCGTCTTACCGCTCATACACGCGGACAGGTCGAAAAGGGACGAATGAACCAAGAAGTAGCGGTCTGACAGACCAGAATACGTCAAATCGCGACTGCGCAGCCGATATCGTCAGGCAGGCGAGGCCGATGCCTCGAATCAGTTTCTGGGGTGTTCACGAAAAGGAACAACTCTCGACTCCTGCGATGAATCGACTGCGCAGCGGTCGTTTTGGAAGGAACGTTCAAGTTGGAGACGACCATGGGAAATCACCAGACGAAGATGGCCAGCTGGGGCACGTTGCGCCACCGCCCGAGCAAGTCTCCGAATCTCCGACTCTTCGCAGCCAGCAATCACTGGCGATGCCCCTACTTCGTGGCTACGAACGATGGGGTGGGGTGCGGGAACGAGGGATCAAATCACTCGATGATACATGGCCGAGACGTCCGCTCGACCAGCCAGTGCACAGGCCCTCTGACACTTCAAAATGTGTCCCGGCAAACTCGTAGAGATGTTGGTCAGTTTCGCAAGACGACTACCTTACGTGCTTCTAGCATGCGAACGTGTCATGAAATGCAGGTTGGGCCAAAAGGTCATCATTTGCTGCCGGAGACGGAGCGCCTGCGATTCATTCTAGACGAAAAAGATACCTAGTCTATCAGAAACACTCAGATAAACGACGCGTGGGCGTCGGTCTATGCCTGACAACCGGCGTTTTTTTTTTCTCCGGAAAAGTGGTACTTTTCTGAGCGCGTAACCGGTGCGCTTCTTCTCCCACAGCACGGACTTCGGCGTCGAGAGTCGAGCCTTCCTGCAATGTAAACAAGCACATTTATTTGTTCCTCGTACAGCGTGACCGTCGTCCGCGGAAATGCGCCAAGCGAGACTGACCGTGAAAACACATGTCGCGTCAACCCGCTTTACGAGCCTGACCATGGTCACGAAGTCGCTCATTCGGACCGGGAGAGGTGGAGCCGGACCGATTGCGACAACGACGGGCCATTCAGAAAGAAACTCGATTCCAGATCCGTCGATCATCGGACGAGTTCACCGGTGAGCGAGTTTTCTCTATGTACTTGGCAACGTTTGCTTAGATCGTGCAGGCGAGCGGCGCCACCACTTCGTCTGCTATATAGTCGAGACTCATGAGTACATGTGAGTATGACGCATCCACGTGGACCGTCTATTGATATCTGTTCTTTTGTCGCGAAATTTATTTTCCGTTTAGCTTACGAGAATGAGCACCACATCCTTGGTTCACGGACGCCGCGACGCAGTGGGACAAATGAGATATGCAACGTCCTCGGTGACACCCGAGTAAACAGCGGCCGCCGTCTTCTTGGACTGATTGAACTGTCGAGGGATCGCACGCGTGCGGCGTGGTTGAGCACGTGGGAGTCCGGTGGGACGGTACATGTTCGAAGAGGCCTCTCCATCATCGCCCATGTATGTCCACGAGGAAGCAGGCCAGCGACCGAGCCGTCAACCTCGAGCTAAAATAAAGATGGGCTCATCGCGTCGAGGCCTTGCCGAACGCCACGCCGTCGATCCTCATCGGGTAGAGTGTTTCTCGAAGCACTGTAAAACACCTCTCCACCCGAGAGTAAAGCGCGAGTCAGCACGCCAGCTACCGACGTTCGTGCGGCAAGAACATGACACAGGGATGCGTCCAACCTTGCCCTTCCTTCTGCGGACATAGGATCAGTGGGTGACCGAAAATAAATCGTTCGTTTATCGGTAGATTGTGATCTTGTCGAATGGATAGCTTCCATCCAAACTTTCAAGCCAAACTCAGTCGGAGGCCCCGGCTACCCACTATTAGGAGGTGTACCTCTAGACCATTGGAAATATCGCCCGGCGGAATCTGGAGAGATTAGTATGGCTCGCCAATCACCCCCGAGGCTCGTGATGCACTCGAGCTGCGTAGTCGACTGCGGTCGACAAAGAGCGGGTGGTACAACCGGAACGGAAATGGAGCACGGAGATAAGAATTTCATTTCGACGGAGAGATACGTAGTTTATCGGGTGGCTGCTGTGTGCGATCCATCAAGGTCAGGGAATAGCGATACATTGTCGTCGGGTCGACGGTTCGCCTCTTCTTCCCTCCCCTGCGACGCGTGTTTGAGTCCGAGGGACGAGCATTAGGAGCCAGTGAGAAGCGGGGGAGGGTGTTTCCGGACGAGATGTTCTGAAGAGCGAGAACTGCTGGCACGTGGCTGGATTCCGAACAAGTTCGGCAGAATGCGCCAGAAAATTTTTGCCGCATGTAGTGATCAGAGAGGAATTTTTGATTCCTGAATCACACAAGCAGAGCGCCACGTACATAGAAGCCGGACCGATTGTTGTCGGAGGAGACCCTCGCGGTCTGGGGAACTGCCGGCAAATAACGGGTTCAATCAGTTACTTCAGTGCCCCGGTCTCGGGGCCCGCGGTTACTTTGACTTCACAGACGACATCGGCAATGATGCACAACTCGACAGTGTTAGAATACAATACAGTACATCTCAAGAGGTATCAGATCGAACGATCGGATCTACATGAAATCAATCAAAGTGGATCCCACCATTATAGATATCTGCAAGAACGAATTTCAGCTTCATGTAAAACATCTTACTTGCCACGAAATTCGATTACCGTCTGACCTGCACGAGAATGTATCATGAACCACTCTACTATGAAGTCACGTACCGTTGACGAGGTGCGCCTCAGACGACGTCAGGTAGGAAACGAGACTTGCAACGTCTTTGGTCAAGTAACCAACGGCTGTCATCTTTTTGGACTGATTTCAGACTCGTGAGCGAAGATCGAAGGTGTGGCTGAGCATGTAGGACATCGCCGGTTCAACGACACCCCGTTCGTCGTTCGTGTATTTCACATATCGTGTTGCAGTGTATCGACTGCAACCGTTCTTAAATCAAGGAAGAAGCGCGTACTAAACACTAGATGATGACTAACACATCGAGGTTTTGACGAGCCTGGGGCATAAGCACTGCCAGTGAATCTGTGCCTACCAAACTGGATGCCAGATCACTCCATCGAGAGAGCATCATCGAACCTGCCGTCTCGGTCCCCCTGATTGCGAACTTCGAGGTAACATATGCACTCAGAAATGAGTAACCTGAAGTGGCGTCGGCTACCTCAAAAAGATGAAACTACCGAGAACGGAGCTAGTTGAATGACCTGCATCGACCTTTCTTGCCAGGGAGTGAGCTCGCGCCGGTGATGCAGTCTTTGATCTCATGTTCTATCTCCTTCTGTGCGGCATACTTGCAACAGAAGAACTCACCGCGAACCAAGGTATCTCGCAGGTAGCGAGTCATTCAATTCATTCATATCGTCGCGAAAGGTCAACCTGAAAGTTAGCTTGGGAAGCCGGTAAAAGTACAAGTTGAAACTGATTCTATCGACGGTCATAGTCATAAGATGGTATAAGGAACGCCGAAATATATATATCGTACATACGCCACGTCAAACCTGGCCTGACAACCTACGCAAGCGTTAGGACACACAGCGCCAACTAAAGGAAGAACATTGCTCTGCATCAGCCCTAGCTCTAGGTTTGCGCTCCTAAGATGGCGTTTGTTCCGATCGTCCTGCGGAGACGCAGGTGGGGTTGCCAGCTCCCTTGAGAAACATGATGCAGGCTAACAAGCACAAGGTCTTCCAACCTGACGTGGTGGGGACCGATCCTCCATTGTTCGTCCGACCACAAGTCCATGGGTTTCTCGCTCATAGCATCCACGAATTTCTTCACACCCTTCGCGACGACAGTCGCCAACTTCGCCTTGTTAATCACCTGACGAACGCGACTGTAATCTTTCGCAGAGACCTGCTTGTGCCATGGCGGATACCCTGGCCACTGGAAGGTCCGTCATGCACTCTGAAATGACAAACTCAAGCAGGGGCAACATACATTAAGTCGAATACCTATTGTCGGACCGCACGACTGGGACGGGAACGCAAGCTCGGTCCCGCCGACTAGTTGGACTGATTCGTTGGAAAGTAAACGTTGGATGGATATCCCCCACTCGGGTGAGTCTTGTTCCATGAATACGATGGGATCGTGAAGGGTCGCTTGAGATACGTATCGCTCCCTGTCCCCATTAGAGTGGGGCTGGTACATGATTTGGGGCACGAATGTTCGAGGTCCGTTGACGACGGCGTCCTGTTGAACTTGAAACCATAACAAGACATGATTCGGTTGCAACGCCGCCAGGACAGTTTGTCTGTCGATCGGTCCAGAGACAGTCGTCGAAGGGACGATATTTCCATCTGTGAGCCCTCGCTCAATCATGAACGTGGGTTCCGAGTGACGCCTTGCCGCGGCGACCTACCGATGGGCTGCGAGATCAGCGAGGACTAAATGAATATCACAGCATACATGACGCACATTGGCTGCAGAATCGTACGCCGCCGAATAAGCGAATGGCCTCGATAGTCTCGGCACAGAAGACGGCACTGGAACCACAGCGTTCCAAGGAGAAAAGTTCGCAGAAGGTGACGGTAGAGGTGATGTAAATGGGATCCCACCTCCCTCCACGCTGAAGGTAGACACTGAATGCTGAAGGGAACCAGATTGTGAAGCAAAGCCGAGACCCGAGAGCAACGCGTTGTCCCACGGAAATTGCAATGCAGCACCGCTACCAGCTTCCTGGTCAAATCGATTCCACGACGGAGAATCAGATGGAGGAGTACTGCGAAGACGCGTCGAAGGGGGATCCATGGAAGAAGCACTTGTCGCAGGGAGATATGAATATGATGAGTTATTGGGAAGGAACGACATTACCCTCCTTTTATACGTTCAATCGGATGTCTCACATGCATTCCTCACCGGGGTGACACGGGAATAACGAAGACTAAATGGGGAAATGGCAAGTCTGGGGACCCGCGACTCTTGTGAATTCGTGAAAAGTCGCATTCACCACTAACTGACTGAGTTTCGAGGTGCAACAACCCTAAGAATCTTGCAGGCGCCGAAAGCAGATAGATGAAGTGAGGCTGTTACACTGCCCACCGTTACAGTGATTCTGATTGCATGCAAGGGTCGGGCTTCGTGTCCGTCATGGATAAACAAGAATCGGGCAGACACTAGCTGATAGTTACGTTGACTATTTCAGCGGAACCTAGATTGAAATTCGTTAACTAGCTGGTCGTTGCGGAACAGCGGCTCACCTTCTGCTTGCTACGACAGAAGAGATTATGTGTATCATCTAGTTTGCACATGAAAGCCTGCATTAAGAGAACTCAAGTTGCCATGAAGTGAGTACGATACGCCGAGGATGCACACGTCGTCACCGGGAAGTAGTGGGTGTATTGGATACCAAGCTGTAAAATGAAATAAAGGGTCGTCTGATGTCGTGAAGGAGACTGCGCTCTGCCAGTGGCTAGCCTGTAGCGAGAGTGACATTGCAAAGCCGCCGAGTGAACGTCCAGTTGCCTTGTGCGAGATCCACAGCATGAGGCGGTGAGTACACCATCCCCTAGACATGGACCACCAAGCTGTAACATTCTGCGCAGAACGAAATGCGACGCCTCTGGCCTTCACATGTTCTCTATTAGTAATATGTCGTCTGATAGCTTGGATGATCTGCAGACCTTGGTCCAGTTACTGGTAGAATACGTCGCTGGAACATAGCACGTCTCGGTGCAACGACACGCAGACCAGCTGAGAGACAAAAGGCATAACAAGCGCTATCAGGTAGGGAAAGGGTGGAGGATAGACGCCGACTTCGCCTGGTGCTCATATAGTGCACGCTGGCACGCCAATGTAGTAGGCACGGCGGTGTTGTATCGGAGAACGAGAGGCTGAGAGGGCCGAAGCTATGTTGATTTCAGGATCACCGTACAGCGGGTATCATGAACCAGATATTAACATACTCACTAGTAGTAGTAACAGGGCGCCCGACTTTCGAGCCGCAAAATAAATTACGTAATCACCCGCGACGAGCCGACATTCTCCAAGCAATCTCGTGCTCTTCTGTACTAGATCCAGAGGCCGCCCTCGCGAACTTGTCGCAGCTCCTGAATGCGCCAAAACGATCCGCCATGCCTGGCTCTCTCCTTCAAATCCACACTGGCACGCGCCTACGATAATGGCGGGGACAATGTCGCATCAGTTCCTGGCACAGGCTGACCATGTACCTGTGCTGGACTCCGAGCCGTCTGGAATTGATTGTTCCTCCGCACAGGGGACCATAGTAGCCAACGAAGAAACGAGTACTTGTTGATGAGTCGAAGACATCACTAGTCCGGGACTTAGATGGATGTAAAAATACATTTTCTGGTGTGGTAATGAGATAATTGGATGGTTGCATATTCTGAAAAGGCACCAACGGACTTGTTCGACCACCGATTCACATTCTCTGTCTAGTGCGCATACCCGCGTACCCCGTGCAGAGCCCGGAGGTTGAGAAGGTCACGACGCGGTTCCCGTGATTACTAGATCGTACGTGGCAACCTGAAGCACTGTGACGACAGCCAGCTGTTATGGGCTTCAACTATCTATTCTCCCTGCGGCAAGTGTGGTTCAGACAGGTTTGCAACGTCTCGTCGGTTCTGCTAAATACCGCTGATTGATTTTGCAGTGAACTTCTGGAGTCGATATTGCATTACAGCGTATGGCTGGGGATAAGGCCAAATTTCATCCATGAGCAAGGCAGTGTGGGCTTGACGGAGTTACATAATTCACGTTGGTGGAGAGGATGTGACACACGACTCGATTCGGACTTCCTCGTGTCGGTGGCTCTAAGATATAGTCATTGGTAACACCCGCGTTGTCCACTCTTCAATTGCCATTTTGTTCTGGAAACGACGACTCCGTGTTGCACCTGGCCCCCGACATGGGCTTCGCAGGCGAATGTGGCAGCACATTACGCGTCCAATTTTCCGACTGCGAACATCCGAGTCACGGCTATGGGTAGAGATCGGTAGAGCATCCCGACACCTGACAGTACATAGCTACAGTCACAGGTGGACTCCACGGTCTTGGTCGGTTGTTCGCGGATCATACGGAAATAAACGCGATGAACAACTCGGTCTTCCTCACGCCACTTTCCGCGATAGACCCGGGGCTGAAGCGTTCATGGCGTAGTCTACATAGTAGGGATACATGTCATCCAAACCTCCGACAAACAACGACCGTAGCACGAGAGCATGTCCAGACTCCAAAACTCAAATGAAGCCCTTGGCGGACCAATACCGCACCCACGACTGAGCCTCCTTCTCCCCCACGCCCTGCATCCGCGCCATCGTCGCGCTCGTGCATCGCGCCTTCGCGGTATCGAATCCAACCATCCCGCACGCCTCCCCCGCGCTACCACTCGCCCAACTCGACTCGTCGTAGTCTCCCCGCGCCATGACCCGGAAATACTCGAGGAGTTTGATGGCCGGCTACGGCAGCCTGCAGTCAGCGCCCAGAGTCACGACGAGATCGAGAGCTACATACCACTTGTGAGATGTCCTCTGAGCACGCGCCCTCTGCGCGCTTCTCGAGGAGACCGAACCAATATTGGAAAGGAACGAGCGCGAGGTCGTCCGCGCCAAGGTTCGCTCGCTCGACGACCGCTTCACGCACGGAAGCGAGGACGTCCGTCCAGGGGACACCGCAGGGGTTGACAATATTCAATGCTGGCGGTGGTACCGCCTTTGCGAACGCGATCTCGAGGATGGCTTCGCTTACTTCTTCTGCACGCATCCACGCGACAAGCTAGAAAGTGTATCAGCACATGGTGGGTGCAGGCGCGGTAAATTAACGTACGCCGCGGGCGTCTGGTAACGCTCCGAGCGAGATACTTGATTTGACGAGGATGGGGAACCAATCGGTCATAGCCCACGAACCATTGCGTCCTCCAGCTATCTGGCCGATCCGCAGAGACGTTGCATGAAGACCACTCTTGGCGATGATCTGTCCAATACATTAAATTGAACAGACCTGCGCGAAGACACACATTGAATGACGATACTCACACGTTCCGCAACGTATTTGCTCTCGCCATATCCGGCACCGACGGAGGATGAAGCGTCGAGTAAAACCTCTTCTGGATACAAGCCTCGTGAACGATCCCAAGAGTGCGCCGAACCAACGGAGGACGTGAACAAGAACCGAAGGGTGTCGCTATGTGCCGAGGAGAGTCCCAAATCCACCAAATTCCGCGTGGCACGGATGTGCGGTTCGAATGATGAGAGAGACAAATTGAAGTCGAGTCGCCAGGCGTTGTGGATGATAAGCGTCACCGAGTTCCGGAGCTGAAAGGACGGGTAAGCTACATCACGGCGGCGTAGAAAGACTGCACTAAGTACCTCGTCATAAACAGAGGACGACAAACCACAGTTGTTTTGAGAGGCGTCTGCTTCTATATGGAAGAGCTTCTTGGAGTCCAACAAATTTGCGGGTAGAGCTTTGTCGGCAAATGCCGATCTTTGGCGCTCTGCTATGAGCGTGGAAGTGGACGGTCGATTGAGGGCATACACCCTCTTTACCGCCGGGTTCTCCAGTAACCGAGCCAACAAGAGCGAGCCCAGTCCGCCAGTGGTCCCAGTTAGAAGCACGACTGCTTCGGCGGCATCATAATCGCTCGCACCGTTGGTAAGACCACGGTCGCTCCCAAGGAGACCCGCAGAATGCTTGTGTATCATCGCGTCGATCGCTTCCTTGCGTCGTCGTATGTGATCTTTGGCCTCGAGAATGTCGTCATGGTTGACGAGAGCAGAAACTCGAGTAGATAAGAGGTCGATGGTGGGGTTCTCGAAGACGATATTTGCTGGAATCCGCGTTGCCACGTCGCGAACGCCGGGCTCCGTCGAGTCCGTCAAAGCAGCGACAAGTTGATTCCGGAGGTAGGTGGCACTTAAACTGAAATGATAGAAACTACAATGAGCACACATCGTCGAGTAGTCATACCAAGAACTCGCCTATCAAAACCTTGAGCAAATAAATCTGCGCCAGGATCAATTTCCTGCCCAGAACTGATAACGCGGACATGCTCCATCAGCCATCGACTCAGTGGCGGACCATTCCAAGCTAATGGACTAGGTATGTGAACCAGGGACCGGGAGGTGTACTCGGATGTCTGATAACTACGCAGCAGGTGTTAGTCGGTCTACGAGCTTACTTGAACCGAGTACACTCACAGCACGTCGATCTCCGTTTCATAGTCTTGGAGAACAACCTTTCTTTGTATACTGCCCTTCTCTGTCCTCTTCAGGGGCTTGTCGCTGCGCGTTATCAAAATCATTTCCTTGAAGATGCGGCTAAATGCTGGAGCTGTTTCGTTTGCTTCCTCGATCCATGGCCTTGTGCAATCCGAGTCAGAAAAATTCACGATGCAGCCAACCAACTCACCAGATCTTGTCTCTGAACTGCTGTACCGCTTGAATGTCATCCGTATCTACGTCATACTCCGATCTGGGTTCGACGAGGATGCCGACTTGACTACGCTGTCGTCCAAACATGGCAACTCCTTGAATCATGGGACACGAGCTGACGATGGTCTCCATCGGTGCAGGTACCGTCTTCTCCCCAGAAGCCAGTACAATCACGTCGTCTTTCCGGCCCACGCTATCGTAAAATGCGATGTAATCGGAATGAATGACGTATAGAAGAGAATGAACTCACATCCTCCACATATCTTTCGTTGGATGCTTCACGAACAAGTCTGCGGTCGCATAACCTCTTACGTCTGTGATGTTCTCTACGGTTACTGGATACCCATCTGTAGCCTATCATAATGCACGTGAGCACGAAAAACACAGATTGAAGAAAGCACTTGCCAATACATGACACTCGTACATGTCATCGCCCTCTGGGATCCATCTCACTCTTATGCCGTCAGCGATGCGGAACCACAGCCAATCACCGGCGGTGATGTCTTCTCTCGACGGGATTGATGTAATGATACCACACTCGGTGGCACCGAAACCGGTAACGACGGGTACGCCAAAAGCCGAAAGTGCATTTCCAACTTTCACAGATAACGGACCTCCGCCGAAAACCTATGGATGTTGAACAATATTGAACATTGCACCTCGTCGCTAAAACAGACAAGGGGCGTACCACGAGATCGAACGTTTTCAGTAAGTTTACCGTGTTCGGAAGAGTGGCCCATTTTTCCAGGAACGCCGGGATGCACATCAAGATGCTGCAATCCGTCCTACATGCATGCTGCAAGATGTTGTCTGTCGTGGGTACGACTGGGTGGACATTCACGTCGACGACGCTACGAGGAGGGAAAAGAGCAGCAGGTACCACACAAGTGAACGGGACGTAAAGTTGCATCATCAACCCGTAGATATGGAAGGAAGGGAGCGACATGACGCCCAACCGGGCCGGCCGTGGCATGTCGAGGTAACCTAGAGTCGGCCCTGTGTACCAAATCATCGGCATCCAAGTAGAATGTAGCTTGCCGTCAAACTTACGATGCGACATCCACTTGATTTGGGTCCGGTGACTGAACTGGACGGGTTTAGGAAAGCCAGTGCTACCTGAGGAATGAAGATAGATCGCCGGAGAGTCAAAGTCAGGACGCGAAGCCGGAGGAGGGTAGGGGACAAAAGGGTCAGATGCACTCTCATGACCAAGCTTTGGGAATGCATGAATCAGTGCCGGAATCTCGTCAACGGTTAACTCCAGTTCCGACGCCTCCCGTCGGATGGCATCCATCAGCGATTTGTGCCTACTGTGTACGGTGATGATGCGCGAACAATTCGTCTTTCGTATCAGGCTCATAATGGCAGCCGAAGAATTTCTCGGGGAGACCAAAAAGGGCTGAGTGGACGTCAAACGGGTCCAACGTCCAAGCAATCCGTCGCTTACCACTAAGCCAGAGATGAACATTCCGGCTACCAACGCATGGTAGAGAAGCGTGTCGATGGTCGCGATGAGCATGACGAGCTGTCCTTCTTCGCCACATCGCACAGGACGCAGGGAGTGAGCGAGCCGGTGAGCGGCGCGACCGAACTCGAGGAACGTGATGTCGGTCGCCTTGTAAGGACATGCCTCATTGGCGTAGACATATACTGGATGCAAGCTATTGTTGACGATGTGGAAATCCACCAGGTCAGCAAACAGAAGAGATCCGTCCAGGGGCGGAAAGGTAGGCATGCCACGAAGCTCTGGGGCTGGCGTTCAACGCTGAAAGGTGGGCGCGGGGTGGTGGTCTGAAAACATAAAACGCCCTGTAGCATGATCGGGTCTAGCTTTTAACGGAGAGTCCCGCGCCTGCGGGACACAGGAATTGACTGTGTGGCAAACATCTAAACGAACAGCGAACAGCGCCATGAGGTCAGCTTGAGGGGTGAAGAACTTTGCAGCTGTGTTTGATTACGGAACAATTTGAACCGTTTTCCGGGGTGATCGCGAACTTGATGGAGCATCGTTCATCTCGCCGTTCATCTGAAAGTCGTCATGATCGGAATCTGGAATCTAATCCTAATGTGGAATAATTGTCCCCCACAGTCGAGTAACGTTTTGAGGCTGTTCCTTCCACCAGCGGCGAGAAGCCACTGTATAGGCCCTACTCCCAGATATAAGGCCTGTGCTGGGCATGATTCCGAGCCGTCGGGATTCTTTTTTCCTCCTAACCCATGGAGAAGCGATACCCGGTGACATGACATGAGGCTCGCCTGTGCGTCCGGCAAGTGACTATAGGCCCATCTGCAAACCAGAGTACATCACGTTATGCGCATGAGACTTTCGCGAGGGCTACGCGAGGCTCCACGAGGGCTCTGATTGGACCGGAACACCTGGTACGACACTTTGGTGAAACCTCCGCCTTTGGGGCACCCAAAGGGCACAAGCGAAACACTGATGCTGTGGTCACAAGATGATACGGACGGCTGAGCCTGTACCATATTCAGGCCAGCGGACTTGTTTGACCACCGATCCTCTGCTTTTGGCGCGTGTGATGCCGCCACGGTCTGTATCCGACGACATCCAGACGAGTCTGGCGAAACGCTCGACTTCAAGAGTAATAATTCCTGCATTCCCTGGCCCGCACTTCACATGGAGACTGGGAAGTGTACCGTGTCACGGTTTTTATGATTAGTTCTCTTATCACGTTGTCAGGCAGTCCGCTCCTTGAAAGCCACTGCTCGGGAAATGGATTGGTCGAACTGAAGTATAAAGAACGTTGAGCTATATCGTAATAACGAGCACCATTCACTGACTCTACCGACGTCTGATTGTCTCTGAACGCGGAGACTTCGACGAGTCGGAGTATCCACTCGGGCAAAAGGCGTCGCATATGTTTTTCACGCCCGAGAACGCCAGCTCAGAGGCAGAGGAGTGGTAAATCAACTATGTATGCAAGTCAGCTCGTCCTGGGATAGTGCTTGGCAGGTGCAAGGCGGCGGCCAGCAAGTACTGGTGGATGTCTCCGTGGGATCTGAACGTACGGATGAAATCCAGGGTACTTGATTAGCCCAACCGGTAGCTTGGAGCTTGAAGAAACTATCAGTAGAGTTGTGCTTTCATGTTGGGTCCGCAGATAAGCCGGGCCCTCGTATGTCTGTAATGAATGTGTCAGTCTAGAAGGGTAGGTTCCTCCTCGTGCTCAAGTCGGCCCCTACCCCCAAGTTCGCACCCCATCAAATACACAACACTTTGCTTTTTTAATCTACTTGCATACTCCAAGTCGAATGAGCGAAAATGGTTGAGTGGTTCTCGAGATCGAGAGATGGATGTGCAAGGAACGGACTGCGTCCTCGTTAAGGACAGGCGACGACGCCAGGTGCAAGTTCTAGTACGAATTCACTTGCTACGATGGTTTCGTGAGTGAACCGATCGAGTCGAGCGAGTTCGGCTGACGACACAGAAGAACGTCGTGTCCGTTGCGCTGCCCCCAAGTCCATTA
>JBBPLT010000185.1:0-48353 GCA_038089955.1 Strobilomyces dryophilus
ATCTTCCGGGCAGGTCTGGACACCCACCTCTTGCGGAAATGCTCCAGATGATGTGGCGCCGCGAGAGGGAAAGACTCGATGGCATCCCAGAATACCGTAATACACGCCTCGGAATGGTCGAATTTGTTAGCATCGACACCAAACTCCCCGTCACGTCCATCCTCCCCATGTTCGATGATCCTATGAAGATCGCAAAGGAGAAAGAACCCTTCACGATGACTTCCGCATTCACGGGAGCAACCACTGAAAGGCCCCTAATGGTTGGTACGCAGTTGGAGTGAGCAGCTCGCATGTCGTCTTCCTTGTTTTCATTCGAGCGATTTCGAAAGGTTGATCAACACCCACATACGCTGCGACAAGAAGAACCAGCTGAGACTGCGCACAGAGATGACAGATACGGACAAGGCGATAGTCCGAAACGCTCGGGACAAGTCGGTCACCACAGACGCTGTAGTTGCTCTCAGGCGGAAAATGGCGAGGGAATTGATCTATGCCAACGTTCGCTCGTGGCTTGATGGTGTGTCTTTTGTATAACGTACCCCTCCCACTGGTTGGATTGTATGATTTTGTATGATGTCGAGCAGAGTAGGCACGAAATATGTAGTACACGTGTAGAGTGAATCCAGATCCACGCGTAGGAGCGTTGTAAGACCCTCTGGATCCAAAGTCTTCGACATGGGTGGTCGCGTCATGCGAACAACCGACGGATCCTCAAGGCCTCATAGGCGAGGCGCATACAAGCCTCGGGCTGGACGAACTGGGATGTTTTACTGTCCAGCTGGACATGAGGTTTCGCGAGCAGCCGACGTGCGTTGACCAATACCATCATCCTGGATGGACCAATGTTCTCCCTTTAGTATTACTTCTGAGTGGGGCACCAGCAGGGAATGGATAACATGCTCTGGTTCGTGCTTGGGCAACGACGTCCCGAGTCTGGGAAACTGGACAAAGTTCATAGTACCTCGCCTCCGCCGTGCCCGCCGACTTTCTTTGAGCTTGGTGGCTCGTCGGTCGTCCCGCCGTGTTCTGTGAAGCCATACTACTCGTTGCCCCATCGCTCGTTTACCCTCTCCCCGCCAACTCTTCGAGCTCGAGTGCTTGTTGATCGCCTCCCCACCATGTTTTGTCTCGTCCTCCGCCGCGTCTTTTCGAGCCCAACGGCCGTGACTCGCTGGTCGCTCCCACTGCCCATTCGACGCCGCGGCCTTTTTTTTCCCGAGGTCTGTTGCGCCTGCCTTGTCTCGACCGCTGGCGACATGTCCCCGGTCGGTAGCATGGTCTTCCTCACTAGAAGAGTACAACTGACGAGCAAAACGCGTGAAACAAGACGAAGGGCCAGGGCTCGTTTCACCCTTATTCTGCACTCCCGGGTACGCGCCGTCGATCACTCTACGACGCTCTGTAACACACCAGTTCGCTGGGATGACAACCGATTAGATCCAGATTTGCGGAGTAGACTCCTCGTACTTAGCCGACGCTATCAGCCAATTAATTGACTGACAGTAATCTTCACGTTCGTAAAAGTCCGTGTGCCGGCGAACTCAGTGTCAGAATTCTTGGTAGTGCACCGACCGGCAGAACACTGGTCCGACCGCCGCGAACATTGACAGGAAAAGGGTCGACTCGCGATTGTGAGGAGCCGATCGGTCTCGGATGATCTGGTCGTGTGTTCCGGGACGTTCCGGAAAATGAAACGACCCTTGTTTGTCCGCGGGCCGGTCAAAACAATAGCGCGCGTCGCATGATCCCACAAGTCTCGACGACTGAAACATAACATCGGTCGACCCATAAAGTCTGTCGGATGCCGCGCGGTCGCACCTTGACCAGTTCCTTTTCCAGATGGCTTTGAACGGTCTCAAAGTCGTCGAGGTTTGGCACGTCCTCTAGCGACCTCGACTGAGCTGACAGGCACATAGTTTGCCGGCTTGGCCCCAGCCCCGTTCGCCGGTCTCATCCTAGCCCACCACGGCGCCTCCGTCGTTCGCATCGACAGACCGTGCGCGCCGTCCACCAACGACACCCTCTGCCATGGAAAACGCTCCATCGTCCTCGACACAAAGAACCCAGCCGGACTCGCGATCGCCAAGCGTCTCATCACCCAAGCCGACGTCCTCATCGACGCCTTCAGACCCGGCGTCCTCGAGCGACTCGGCCTAGGTCCGGAGGTGTTCCACGACGACGACCGGGGGACCAAGGGGCTCAATGACAGGCTGATCTATGCGCGGATCGCAGGGTGAGTCTGTTGTACGTCCATCGAAGCCGAACGCGTCGTGACGTGGTGCATTTTCTAGATATCCACCTCAAGGTGCGTGAATCTCGCCCTACGAAGCCACTGATCCGCGAATTGATCGGTGACCAGGCCCTTATGCATCCATGGCTGGTACGTGCGCGCGATCCTCGATGCCAAGAAACGATCCCGACCCCCCGGTTTCCAGGTCACGACATCAACTACATCGCCCTCAGCGGCGTCCTATCCGTACGTCATTCCCGATGGGGCAGTTGGCCTCCCTTGACGTTCGCGAGACTAGATGCTCCCAGGCACAAGCGAGCAGCCCAGCTTTCCGCTCAATCTTCTCGGCGATTTCGCCGGAGGCGGCCTTTTATGCGCGACGGGCGTCCTCTTTGCCCTCATCGAACGCGGCAAGAGCGGACGCGGTCAAGTCGTCAACACCGACATGGTAACCCGTCTCTCTCTCTGTCCCTGATTCCCACCTCACCCGTCCCCGCAGGTCTCTGGCGCGCGCTACGTCTCCTCCTTCCCCCTCCTCAACACCCACCCAGGCGCCTACTTCTCCGGACCACGCGGATCCAACCGCCTCGACGGCGGCGTCCCCTTTTACGGCGTCTACACGTGCGCCGACGGCAAATGGATGAGCCTGGGATGTCTCGAGCCCCAATTCTTCGCCACCTTCATCGACCGGTTCAACGCCGTCCTCCAGATCAACGGTCTAAAGACCGACTGGACGCCGACGCGCGCGCGCCAGTTCACCAAGGACGACTGGCCCAAACTGCGCCGGTACATCGAGGACGGGTTCAAGAAGCTCCCGAGGGACTACTGGGCCGACGTGTTTCACGGTGCGTTCGTCTTCTTCCCCCCCCCCCTCGGCACGCGACGTCGGCTCACGAGACGTACGTTGACCGTCGTTCTCCCCCATTTAGACTCGGACGCGTGCGCGGTGCCGGTGTTGACCCCCGCGGAAGCCGCGTCGCTCGATCCGACGGGCTCGTCTCGTCCCGCGCCACATCCTCGACTGAGCCGAACGCCTGCTTGGTCTCCGCCCGCCGGGTCGTCCCCCCCGACGATCCTCGAACCTGGGACGCACAACGACGCCGTCCTCTCCGAGCTCGGCCTGTCGCCGGAAGAGCGAGATGGGCTCGTGCAGGCCGGCGCGCTCGGCGAGGAAGCGCGGGACAAGCATAGGGCCAAAGCCAAGCTGTGATCGCGTCCCGTCGTCGCTCGTGCCGAGATTCTCCGTGCGCTAGTTTACGAAAATCGTGCGTGATACCGAACGTACTCGTGTACATACGCCAAGGAAAAAAATAGTAATTAGTGCATTGAGAACGTACGCAAGAACACTAGATCGCCGGTGAGTATGTATGTACGTAGGATAAAGGCGATGGTGTGGGCAGATAAGCGTTGGTGTGGTATTTTTGGGTGCCGACGATCGCGAAACAGGAATCACGATCCACGCATCCCCGTCATGTAGGGACCCCGATCCGGCGTCTCAAGTGCTGAATGTTGAAATTCGGGGGCAACACGGGCGCGATCTGATGCCGCACGAGCGACACCTGCGCCAGAAACTGTCTCAGCTGGCTGCTATACGCCTCGGCGACCGCCGCCCAGTCCTCGCTGTACCCACAGTCCACGAGGAGGACGCCCGCGGTCTGACAAAAGATGGCCTGCGTCGGAACGTACTGCTTCGCCTGGTTCAGCCCCCAGTGAAACTCGCTGTTGAACGCCACCGCGTTGGGGCCTTTGAACCGGAGCATCGCGATCGGTCGCGCGAGCGCGTGGCGGCCCGCCACGAGCTCCTGGAGGAGCGCCATCGTCGACGAGGCCTCGTTGACGGGCACGCCCGCCGCGCCCACCGCGGGCCCAGCGTACCCCTGCGTGTGCAGCGTGAGCGTGCGCAGGGCGGGCCACATGGGCGCACGACCGTACATGGCCGCCTGCTTATCGCTGTTGACGACGAGCCGGACGAGATGGAGGTACTTGTCCACGCTCAGCACGAGCTCGGACACGCTCGGCGTGGCGCGGAGGAGGTGCACGTCCATGTCGGGCCCGAACTCACACCGGACGTAGTGCAGCCTGGCGAGCGACTGGAACGCGTTCGGGTGCGCGCGGGCGATGCACTTGTGGATGGACGCGAGCGCGTGGGATTTCACGTCCTCGAGGATGAGGGTGTCGATGTTGGGCGTGGAGACGAGGTCGAAGAGATGGAGGCCGTTGGCGAGGATGCGGCCGTTGACTACCAGTTCGCGCAGCGTGGGGAGGTGGATCGGGGAGATGGGCGCCTGCGCAACGAGCTCGACGAATCCGCGGAGGTGGAGGGATCGCAAGGACGGGCAGGCGGTCAGCACTTGGTGGAAGCCGCTCCGCGACATCGGGAACTGAGGACCGGGGTAGGGTGACAAGGAAAGCGTCTCCGCGCACGGGTTCGGGAGGATGACGGGCATGTTGTCGAGACGGACGTCCGTGAGCAACGGCGCGCCTTTTGTGAATATCTTCGTGACCGGGAGTGGTCCGTGCGCCATGATGGTGCCCCGACACATGACTCGCATTCGCCTCAATGCCGGTGCAGCTTCGTCACGGAACGCGAGGAGCAACGCGGCGAGCGTTTCTCTGGACACCGAGTCGAGAACCAGCTCCTGGAAGCGACCCACGTGCGGCATCAGCACGGTCGACAGCGTGCGTTCCATATTCGCATACTTGGCCCATGGACCGAGATACACCTGCAAGAGACTCCCCTGCGATCGCTTGAGATATTCCTCGAGAGACTCTTCCTTGAGCTCGAATGGGAAATGGAGGGTGGACCAGAAGCTCGGCGTGGCGAGGGCCACGGATCGCCATTGGCTGCAGACGTGCGAGAGACGGACTTCGACGGGGAGTTGCCGGAGCAGACTGAGCACTCCGGTCCACTGTGGGTTCAGGTGACGACACTCTTCGAACACCATGACGAGCACGTCTGGGGGCAATCGCGCGACGGGGGCCTTGGCGTTTTGAATCCGCGCAACCCGGGCTTGGAGATTGCGCATGGCGCGGACGAGCTCGTCGTGCGACGCTTGGAGTCCGCTGATTTGGGAGTTGAGTTGGGTCAGTTCGTCCTCGAGCCTCATGCCGCACGCGGCTTGGTCGTCGAAGTAGCAGAGCGCCATAGCGCAGTCAGCTGCTACCAACGGGTTAGATCGTGGTGTGTCTCGGAAGGGAACGAGGTTCCAGATACATACGATGGGGCATGGCTAAAGGTTCGACTTGGATATGTTCCATGGCCTCTGAGGGTTAAAGGGCAGGAGAAAGGGACTAGGAAACACGATGGAAACACGTTGTTGAGGAGGCTGGAAGCATGTCGGCGATATGTCAGACGACGTACGAGTGCCTTGTTCGGAACGCTTGTGGTATTATAGCTCGGAGATGTCAGGGGGCACGAGCAACGTGATGGGGAAGCGGGATCAAGAGCTAACATCTGCTCGCCAGAGTGTGAATGAGTGAAAGCTGACTTTTGTAGGTGGATCCCCATCTGATGGGGCCATGTAGGTAGGTGTTTGCTTTCGGACCGCGCCGACAAATAGCAATCACGAATCTGAAGTACAGATACAACGATGCTGATAACTTAAAAATTCATGGTGTGGTATGTATGATCGTCGGGGCCCCTCTCGGTCCCGATCCATCCAGCCCCCAATCCTGAGACTGCAATTTCCGATACACGTGTGTACGGTACTGCAACGCATAAAACTCTCCCGTGTGCGCCCAATCAGGGTCGCACGGTCGAACCTCCGTCGACGAATGGTGCGGAACGATAACCCGCGTCTCCACGAATAGATGCGACTTGGCGAGAGCAAGTGTGAGATGTTCCTGGAACGCGTGCGCGTTCGACCCGTCGAGCTGCACCATGGTCAGCGGTCTGCCGACGGATTTCCTTTGTTGGACGACATCAAGCAGCATCGCCATCATGGGCGGTATTTCATCTTCCTCGTCTAGATCTCCATCATCCCTGTCTTGCATCCACGGTCGGGCCAGATGGAGCGATAGCGTACGTAAGCTCGGCCACAGTGGTGAAGTTCCATGTAATGACGCTTGTTTATCGCTGTTCAGCAGTAGACGCAGCAGCTGCGAATGATGGCCGATCGTGACAGAAAGGTGAGTCAATTCCGAAGTCGCGTGCGGGAGATATATTTCCAGATCGTCGTCCATGTCGCCCTCTATGTAATGGAGAGCGCGCAGTCCGTGGAATTGCTCAGGACATATCCGCGTCATGAATCTGTGTATCGATGAAAGAGCATTTCGCTTGACGCCATATAGGGTGAAGGAACGAATGCCGGGCGTGGATATGTTGCGGAATACGTTGAAGCCATGAATTAAAGCATTTCCGTTGACGAGCAGCTCGCGGAGAGCCGGTAACACCACCGGCACGCTGCCTGGCTCCTCGTGAAATCCGCTCACAAAACCCTTGAGATGAAGGGTCGTGAGAGTGGACACAAATGGCGTGATCATGCTGAGTAGATCGCTCCTAGACAGCGGAGCGCCTGGACCAGGTAGCGGATCGAAATGAAGGGTGTCCACGGACGAGTGTGGGAAGGTGATTGGAATGGCGCTGAGGCGGGCATCCGCAAGCAGCGGCGCACCGCCGCGGAACAGCTCGAAGCGGGGGTAGGCCCCTTGACCGCGAATAAGATCATGGCTCGATATTTTGAGCCGACGGAGATTGGGTGCGGCGATGTTGGCGAGGAGACCAAGAACACTAAAGAGTTCCTGACGGTCCTCTGTGTCGAGGATCAATTCTCGAAATTGGGGTACTCGGGGAATGAGGAGGGTCGAGATGAGATCCATGAGTCGTTTATCGGAGAGCATTGGGCCGATATGGATATCGAGGGGACACTGCTTGCATCGCTGTAAATAGGCTCTGACAGCGACTTCCTTGTGAAGAATTGGAACGCGTATGGTCGTCCAGAGAGATGGGGTGCTGAGAGCGACCTGGCGCCACCGGGAGCATACGTGGGAGAGCTGGACTTCTATAGGTAGCGGTCTTCTAGGACCGGGCCACTGATTGAGGCGACGTCTGCCGTCCTCAAAGATGATGGCGAGCACGTCGGAGGGTAAGGTGGAAATCGCAAGGGTCTCGTTGTTGATCTGCGCGATGCGGCTCTGGAGGGTGAGGATCGAATATTGAACCTGGAAGGCCTCGTTCGTCAAGGCCTGCTTTCTCTCTTGGAGAGCAGCTATCTGAGCGGCGAGCTCATTGACCTCTTCCTGGGCGACTGGGTTGAGGCGTGGGGGAAGTTCCTGCATGCCTCTGTACAACGCTGGAGTGAGCATTGGAGGCCATGCACGACACGACAGTACTGACAAGACCGTCTTTCGAGGTCTGCTCGGCCGTCTGGTGGGGTCGACGGGAGAAAACCGTAGCGCCGCGCTGGACTCCAAGGCAACCCAAAGTAGGACCGTCGTGGGAACGACTCTTCATTGGCACAGGCGCTCACTGCGTCGGCAGCGGTGACTAGGACTTCTGATGACGCGTGCGTTACATCTCGAATCTTATTTCGCCTCGACCACCATGCACATCGCACTCGCCTTGGGCACGGTCGCTCTACAGAGCACCATCGCCGCAAAGAAGCCTTCTTTCCGTGTTGCGGTCTCCGCACGGAGGACGAGAAGTGATCGATGATCATCCAATGTAGTACATGTATCATGGTCTCGTCCAACATTAGCCCCCCTCGCAATATGGGTCCACCGCGACTCATGGGAATCGACGACGTCGTTTATCGTGCCTCGGGCGTTAATTTCGGTCTGCATGGGTTGGTTCTTGACATCGATCACGCGCGCGAGATCCGGCTTCTGGGTCATGCAGCATGTGTTATTGATCGAGCTCGCGAAGTTCGAACGTGTTTCAAGAGTTAGGTATCTCCTTGAGATCAGACCGTTGCGGGTTGCCAGATGTGTCTACGACGAGAATCGTTTTCGGGCCCATCGGCCTGTCCGGAGACGAAACTGGTGCACGTGTGCTGTGGACAGTGACATTGCCTAACCAGGCATTCACGTGAAACCTGCTAAACTCGAATAAAACGGTGCTCTTGTTCGCGCTTGTCCGACCCGTGCAGCGACATGGCAGCAACGGCGCTCAAAGAATTCACTCTCGAAGAGGTCGCTTCGGTGTGCTCCTTTGTGCTTCCCGCGTCTTCTCGTCTGACTCTTCCGTAGCACAACACACCGGACGATCTCGTCAGTGCCTCGTCCTCCCTGTTTTTCCTCTGCCTCACACATCCTGCTAGTGGGTCGTGATCGATGCAAAGGTCTATAATCTCTCCCGTTTCAAGGACCTTCATCCCGGAGGCATTGCTATCTTGCTCGACGAGGAAGTCGGTCCGTCCTCACCCGTGTTCGACTCTCTTCGGCTCTCATCCTTTTTCTTCAGCTGGTCAAGACGCCACGGAGTCATTTTATGGCCTCCATCGCCATGAAGTCTTGGAGCGTCCTCAGTATAAGCGTCTCCAGATAGGCACAATCAAGGACGAGCAGAGCGTCATCCACGACCGCGTAGTCGGAGAAATCAGTCAAGTTCCTTATGCCGAGCCTACCTGGTTGACACCTGGTTACTTTAGCCCATACTATTCCGACGTGAGACACCTTTTCGTCTCGTTTCCAAAGAGTTTGACAAACGCTCTCAGAATCACCGCGAATTCCAAAAGGCAGTCAGACGGTTCGTTGATGAAGTGATATACGACGATGCTCTGGTAGTGCATGACCCGTGTTGACGCATCTCTGACTAATTTTCGTGACAAGGCTCGCGAAGAAGATGGTAAAAGGCCGAGCCAGTTTGTTTTCGATAAAATGGCGTGAGTATCTCTGAGTTACTCTAAAACCCAGCTGACGGATACCAATTATTGAGCGAGGTAAACATACATGCTATGCGTATGGGACCCGGGAAGCATTTGAAGGGCAGGACACTCATGGGTGGACTCGTCAGGCCCGAAGAAGTCAGTTCCGAAACAACCTCTTTCCGACACTGACTTGATCCTTTCCATCTAGTTTGATTATTTCCATGAGGTGTGCTTCGTCATGTTCCAACTCCAGATTCCCTTTCATACTCTGGACAGCTTATTATCACCCAAGAAGTTGTCCGATGCCGTCAACGAGGATATGGCGATGGTATGTCTCCAGTCAAACGTGCCTTATATGTCCATCTACATCGCCTTTTCGCAGGTATGCTTGGAGGCAAAGTCATAGGTCTCCCTCCCGTGTTGAACTTTGGCTCCGAGGAGCTCAAGGCCAAAGTCGTCCCCGACGTCTTGGCTGGCAAAAAGTTCATTTGTCTCGCTATCTCGGAAGCCATGGCCGGAAGTGACGTCATGGGTCTCCAGACCACTGCCCGACTCAGTGAGGACGGGAAGGAGTGGATTATCAACGGGTCAAAGAAGTGGATCACGAATGCCACGTAAGTGACGGCTGTCGAGATTTCGATTCATATTCATTACCTTCCGTTAGGTTCGCGGACTAGTAGGCTTCCGCGCTATAATCCTTGTCCATTTTGGTCTCACCACCTGACATAGCTTCACAGTTGGATGCAAGACAGACGTGAGTCTTAACAAGCCGAACCTGACTTTTGCGGTTGACGTCTTTGGTTCAGGATGGTCTCACAGTCATCCTAGTTGAACGTGGCCCCGGCGTCGAGACGCGCCATATCAAGACGAGTTACTCCCCTACTGCAGGCACAGGTTACGTTACTTTCGACAACGTGCGGGTGCCCATCGGTAACACTCTGGGCGAAGTTGGTGGTGGCATTTTCGTCATCCTAAGGTGTGTGTTTGTCGCTGCCGTGTTTTGCTTAGGTTGTGGATGATGACACGTACTCCCGAAACAGTAACTTCAACCACGAACGATGGGTAATGTGCTGCAGCTCAGCAAGAAGTCAACGATCCATCATCGAGGAATGCTTGAAATGGGCTGCTCAGCGCAAGGCGTTTGGAAAGCCGCTCATCTCCCAGCCAGTCATACGTTCCAAGATTGCTGGCATGATCGCCCGCGCGGAGGGTGTTCAAAGCTGGTTAGAAAACATTACGCATCAGATGACGAACATGGTTGGCTACTCACGATGCTTGAGCGAACGGCGCAACTCACCGCTTGCCCCCCTAGACATATAAGCAGCAAGCACAAAAGCTCGCAGGGTAATGAAACGTCGCTCCTCGACCAGAGGACGTGGTACTGACTCACCCACGCATCAAGACCTATCGCCTTGCTGAAGAGCTATAGTACGCAATGTGCGCAAGACACAGCACGGGACGCCGTGCAGATATTCGGTGGACGTGGCATCACCAAGACTGGCATGGGCCGGTTCATCGAACACGCGAGTCGCACTTTCACGCACTTGGTCGTTGAAGTTGACTCATGTTCCTTTGGCAGTACTACCGAACGGTCACGTTCGACGCGCTCCTAGGAGGAGGTGAGTCAAAGGATTTCCATTGTCCCGGGTGACTGATGCGAGACTCGAATCTCGCAGCCGAAGATGTATTGGCAGATCTGGGTGTAAGGCAGGCGATGCGATCGATGCCCAAGAACGTGCGTTTGTGAACAGGGTCGAGGACAGAAGGAATTATAAGCAGTATTCTTTAATCGTATTTCTCTATGCCTATGTACTAGGCATTAATCATGCTCCGGTTTGATAGAGGCTCTGAGAACTTGCAGGATTTTCGCGTCTTTTATGGACTCCGCAAAAAGGAAGAAGTCGTCAGACAAGGTTTGGAAAAATCTCGAGACAACTTGCTCATCACTTGCTTGACAAGGTTTCTGGGGCATGGGAACAAACTCACCGGACTTTGCCGCGTGGGACCCATAATGTGTGGGAGAACACACCGGATTTTGCCGTGTACATACACGCTGTCATTTCCGAGTTAGTCCCTATGCGTGAGAAATAGTCTCCAAATCTTTTTTTTTTGGCACGTTCAGCCTTCATCATGGCCGTTTACTAGCGACGAATTTTGTTTCGCATTCAACACGCCCGAGCTTCTTGCAGAGGATGATAGACTGGAAAAACTAAGTCAAAAAAGAGTACTCCCTTGTTGATACAGGGGCTAAGTTGTGCTTATGTAATGATAATGGGGGAGTGTTGCATCGTAGCCCTCGCTTCTACCATGGAGGAACTCGTCCCACAACCTCCTCTCGATGAACTGAAGTTACTTACTAAGGCGATCTGGGGTAATCCACGAGCGATCTTGAAACGCGATAACCGCACGGGGCTCGAGTACATCGATCTATCGGAACATGTAGGGGCCTTCGGTGTCCTTGGGCTGAAACCTAAATATGAGAAGGTACTCGTGAGGCAAGAGTATCGCGATGCACTTCAAGCATTGAAAGAGGACGTTGTATACGAAGATGGGGCTTATGTTACGGGCCATCCAGGTATCGGTGAGTCCAGCATCCGATGTCACGTTTCAGGACCTTGAACTTGAACTTTTTGCTGTGGTCAGGGAAATCACTTTTCCTCGTATACATACTCGTCACACGTCTCGGGAACCAAGAGGCTGTCGCGTGGCAGGTAGAAACCAGTGGCTACGTTTTGCTCAACGAAACGGCATCTTTCTACAGCGTGCTCAACGGAATTCCGCTGCGCAAGATTCCCGTGTGGGCGCTCTCAGACTCCACCCACGATGCTATGCAACCCCTATCCATATTTTACTACACCCAAGGCTCTATCAAAACCATTCAGACAACATCGCCCAGGCAAGTCCGGTGGAAACAATGGAGCAAGTATGCCGGCGCAGAATGTTATGTAATGGATATCTGGTGCGCGGACGAGATTGCCGATCTCGCGTAAGTGGCTTGGAGCCCTTTGTCCAAGCTAACGAAATGATAGCCGGCTGTTGAATCTCGATGTCGAGCGCATGGGCTTCCTTGCGGAGAAATGGGGTGGTGTCCCTCGACGCCTTCTGAAATATCTCAATGACTCGGATGAGATGATTGAGCAGTCGTATAAAGGCAGTGCGGATGAGTCTGTGACGAAATGCAAGGAAGCATTGCCTGCGATTGAAGCGAACAACTATCCTGATGAAGCCCCGGCCTTATTCTACTTTTGTCGACCTCGCAGACTTCCGGAGCTCGGTGATATTCGCATGTTTTCTCGTGCCTTTGTGCCAACAAGAACCCTTCACGCTCTTCTAGCGGAGGCACTCCAACGGAGGAGCAATCTGACCAGGCTCACCTTCTTCAGTACTCTTGCACAATATCCCGGAACTCGTTCAGCGGCCGGTTTTGTTTTCGAAAATTGGACCCACAGCTTCTTTCTCGCATCGAAGACCATAGAGTGCCACTGGCTACAAGGTCGTCAAGGCGTCCTCTCACTACAAGGGACGGATATACTCATCCCCACAAGCTGGTCCGACGTCAATGTTGCACAGCCTCCGTACTATTGGATAGCGCCAACCGGATTTCCTGGTATCGACTGCGCACTTGTGTTCCAAACGGAGATCTATGCGATTCAACTGACCCTGCGCTCCAAGCACCCATCACCAATTAATGGTTTACTGAAGCTGCGAGAGAACTTGCCGGAGGATTTGAGGGACCTTCCTTGGAGTGTGTTATTCGTCGGACATGATGATTCCTTAGCCCGGACAGTTGCAAAGCAATGGCTCGGTAGGGTACCCTTCCCGTCAAAGCAAGCGCCGTTGACTATCGGTTGGTCTGCACTGGATCCCGTAGTCCAGAATATTCCATGGAAGGTACGCAAGCTGGTTGATTCGTTAGGACTGTTCTGATGCCTTTATAGGAGTACCGCAGTCAACCCGAATCTCAACACAATGAGGATACTGAAGAAATGATGACGGAAGTGGATTGAAAGAGGACATCCGTGGTCGTCAATAATTCATGGGACCGTGCTGCCCTGAAGAATGTTCATTGTGTACGCATTTGTTACAAGTGCCTCTTGGAGCTGTCGCGCCCTGCCGATGCGTATGGATCACGAGGGGCACCGAATGTGTGTCGGTGCTCAAGCAAACACGATGGGGGAGTGGGCGTGCGGTCACGCACCTGTCGAGCAAGGACACCAGCCGACGATGACTAACAAGTGGTGGCACTCTAAGCATGGCAAGAACGACGGACGAGTGGGGGTGCTCGAATGAAGATGGCATAGGCCAGAGACGGACGATGGTGCTTGGGATGGCAGCAGAGCGCTGGCGCTTGAGTGAGATAAACGAGCGGTGGCGATCGACGGAGCACGGTGATGGTGCTAGGGGAGTACTTGCGCTCAAATGGATGGGGCAGCGGTGACCGGCGAGTAGTGGTACTCGAGGAAAGAGGGCGATGGTGGCAGAGGTGCGCTCGTGTTCGTGAAAGATTCTGTCTACTTACCCACAGCCCCAAGTGACCTTATAAAAAGGTACATAATGAGCCCACTGCATCAACACCCTCGTAATTTACATCAAGGGAACTACACTGTCGCGAATACCATCTTAGTACCATGTCCATGCTCAAGGTATGCCCTCGGCAGTGTTTGCGCCTGAGCTCTCGTCCCAACTTCTGTGGTCCATTGTGACTCTGACACGTCACCAGGGCTGAACCTGACAGTCGAGGAAGAATTCGTGGACATACGTGCTCTCCTCGTCAGCACTCGGAGGATCAACACTTGCGGCGATATGCACTACACGACCCCGCGCTCAGCTTCGTCGGCGGTCGTCGACGTCGGACGCACGCACCATCATCAAGACGTAGATGGAGAGGAAGGCTTCCGACATCGCGCTCTCCACGCCCAACAACACCAAGAATATGATGCCCGAGAGCGTGTATGGAAGTACGGACTCGACGACGATGTTCACGGCGGCGAAATACCCAGACGCGTATTCGTGCCCGAGTCGTTCCTGCACCTTCCTTCCGTGCCGCAGCATGCGGTAACATACCATGCACGTCAGAACCGTGTGTAGGAATACCGACACGGAGTAATACGCGAGAACGAGCTCGGACGCGACGCCAGCGAAGAAGTTGCCACCTGGTAAACTGCTCGACCAGTCGACCAGGACTCCCAAGACTAGATGGACGTGGAATGAGACGACCACGACGGCGTCGTTCGGAGCGATGCTTACCGAGAGTAGAGAGCCACAGAAGAATGGGTATGACGATGACGCCGTTGCTATCCCATATGATCCGACATCGGTGGATCTAATGAAGTAGCTGAGTGAGCCCATATTCGTCCATCCACACATATGCCCTACCATGAGGCCGTCGGTCATGAGTTGCAGGAGGACCGCCGCTGTCGTTCCCCAATCCATGTACCAAACTGAAAGGTTCTTCCGCCAGTACGCGTCAGGACCCCCTGGGAATTCAGTCTCCACCAGCCACATCTTTTCACAGAATATCGCTGAGGTAACTACCCAGAGAGTGACCGAGAAGAGCATTATACTGCTGAAGAGTGCGTAAAACAGGTTGTGTTTCTTACGCACTCCTCCGTTGCACAGCAAGATACCCATGGTCCCGAAGAAGAGGAGTAACTCGACACCTGCACGAGCGAACTACTAAGTAATCGTAATCTTAATATTTGAATACGGATCGTGAGACTGACCATACAGTACGTTCGACACGTTGAGTCCAATGTAAATCGAGATTTGGAGGAAGCTCCCATGACGTGCCAATTCCGAGGTCGCCAATATCATGGTCCTGAGAGAAAAAGTCACCTTGCAACGAACGTACAAACGATTTATATGGCACGAATCACCGTAGCTCCCTCCAGGAACTGACGAGTCTTCAAGGGAACATGACGGGATCACCTCACGTCATGAAGTTGACATGGATGCTATGTACTTGCTGCGGGACCTGCAGGGTGCCGACTGAGGACGACGTTCCCATGCGAACAAATCCTGCTAGCTATATGGTTCATACTCATTAGCATCCCGGTCTTGAGAATGGAGGTGCTTCTCATGTCAGTAGGCCATGTAATAAGTTCCATAAGAACAAAAACCATGCAAAGGGTCAGAGGGAACCCCCACTCGGGACGTGAGTGTGCAATACATTAGTAAAGATAGGGTGCAAACGCAACCTTGTTTTTCTGCCAGAGGAAGTAGTATTAGTTATCGGCAACAGGGCCAATTCAACTCCGAAGCGCCGCTACATAGATCAACATGGAACAACGGTGGAGCCACTGGACCGTTTTTCAGCACTCCTCGCGTCGTCGACTCTGCGAAGCGCTAGATGAGACAAACTGTGTGGACTTGTAAGACTTTCTCCCGGACCTGAATCGTTTCTCGACGTGACTTTGGCAAGTGTGGGACCAGCTCCTCTCCACTGCACGCCCTATTTGTTGTGGTGGCGCCAGTGAGCTTGTCGGAGTCTCGGGGCAAGGGAATTCCCGAGAGGCTGTACATACCGCATATCAAACACCGGCCGCCCAGCTCACTGCGAGATCACAATCACCCATTTCAACACTACACTCTTTGAGAGCTTGCATAAGTTCCATAAATGCTTGTGGATAGTATGAAGGTTCAGAGTCACGCTCCTGCCCAAGAGGATCAGGTGCCGCTGCCATTTAACACATCAGGCAGCTACTCCCGCTGAGTCCACGTCCCCATCCTACATTCACAAGCTGAACAAGTGACAGTAGTAGCGACCCATAATACCTACCCGATAACCCAGAAAGCAATGGAAGTAAAAGAGGCAGCCAACACGAAGATTCCACTAAACTTAGCAGAGAAAATGGCTACGACGCGCGGAGCGCAATCTTTTCTTCGAAAACGTCATCGGGCGATGGTGCGCCGCGCGTTAATCAAGAAATACAATTCACTCAACAGACCGCGAAAGACGCGAGAGAGCAAGAAAATACAGTAGTAGCAGCTGTAGCAACGACGACGAACGAAAGCGGACCTAATCGAGGAAGGAAACTAGGGCATGGCAAGGCCACACGTGAGATGTGAGGTATATGTATACAAACCATTGAGAAACGGGAAGATGAAGTTTACTCAAAACGACGTGCCGTACTGCTGGGCGTACAATGCATAATCGTTGGCGTGCAGCACAGAGCTGCTGGCTGAGTCGAGCTGGTTGACCCAGTGGAAACCTAGAAGGCCAGATGCGTCAGCTCCTGGCCACGATGCGCCGAGTGAGGGGAAAGGCTCACCTGGCACAGACGTGTCCTGCCAGACCGGGTCCGACAAGAACTGGATCGAGTCCAGAAGTTCTTGATCTACCGGCATCGCGGCGCCCAGGTTGATATCGATCATGTGCAGTCCGAGGCCGAAGTCAAGGGTCGACGGCGAGTGCCCGCGAGAGCTGCCATCGAGTGACACGAGCGGCTGCGTTGGCGAGGACGAGGAGGACACAGTCAACGGCGACAAGTGTTCCGAACCCATTCCGTTAGTGTGCAACGGGGAGGAAAAAAGCCCGCTCGGATCCTTCCTCTTGCTCGAGGCAGCTTTCGACCGTGAACTGGCGCGTCGCAGGTGTGTGGTCCTGGACGACGGGGGGGAGTGCGCATGTGGGTCGACGTTTTGAGTTGCGAGCAGGCCGCCCAGGAAGCGTGAGAATAATTTTGGTCCGTGTTTATCGTCCACTACGACTTCTGGTGCCCCAAGTAGATTGACGGCTTCTTGGACCAGCGCACGTATCTCTTGCCGTCGTTCGAGGGTGAAGTACTGCGAATACTTTGGTTGCAGGAGCTGCAAGAGCAAATGTGCATCGAACCTTGGGCTTCAAGAGTGTCATGCCTTACCTTGACGAGGAAAGCGCCAGCGAACGTGACGAAGACGAACTGGGCATCTGGTGCGTGTCGAAGTAAGATTTCTAGGGGAGTGTACATAAGGGTCTATGTCAAGTTAAGGCAGTAAAAGTAAAGGGCTCACTCCTTTCGGGTGTAGGAAACAACTTGCGAACGAAAGCATTCACGATATCAGAGGCTGCCTCCAAACACTAGTAGGAAAGTCTTCAGCCCAGGAAGGTGTCTGAAGGAGGTGTGCGCACCCGCATAATAAAGGTACTCTCGCCCAACTGGCCCCCTTTTGCATGCTTCAGACCGGTTGACAATGCAATCAACCGTGAATACGCATAAGCCATTTTGAGGAGCCCCGTCCGGAACGCCCACATCTCCGTCTTCTCTTCTTCGAATTCATCCAAACGTTTAAACCAACGCTCACCGAGCTGTCTCAGGTCATCATCGGTATCGCTCGCCAGTTGCGCAACATTCAGAGTCTGACGCAATTTCAGGGACACATATCGAACCTGGCGAAATAAGGGCCTACCTTGTCCAGCCCAATCGGGTGAGTCGGGTCACCATATATCTTCGCAGAGAAATTAGCCATCAATCTCAACTCGGCGTTGTACCCGCAGAGATGGATATCAAAGCCTTTCATGTTGTAGGGAGAGGATCTCCACCAGTCCTCTGAATGCAGGGCAAAGTAATCCGTATTTGGGATGATGGGTCGCTTGCCGTACTGAGACCCAGTCGAACGATCCAAGTTGAAACAGTTCATCCAGATCCGTTGTCGACTAAGGAGAATGCGCGCGTTCTGTTCATTAAGTGGCTTCGTAGTGACCGGACGATTCAAATTAATATCTTGGGCGATCCTGTTTTCCAGTTAGGGAATAGGGTCACCAGTTCGAAGAAAAAGTGCTTGCCTTATGGCCACGCCAAGATAAATCCAGCTCCTTTCTTCGTCCCACCGTTTCGCTGGAACCGGGTAGAGTTGCATGAGTAGGTAAGCCGCCGACATCTCTTCATTCTTGGTCCCTGATATGAGTGCAGTACCAGCAGCAAGTTGACCGTATTGCATCAGTTGTTGGTAAAGATGCGGTCGAGGCTCATAAAACCTGGAAGCAATACCACAGACTTAATCTCCGTTAAATTTGAAATACCAGTGCCATCGGTAATAAAATCTTCTCACTGATTGTGAACAAGAATGGACTCCGCATAGCCACATATTGAGGGGTGTGAAGAGCAGGGTCTAGTAGGTTGGCAGACGGATTCATCTTTTCAAAGTAACTGTCAGAAGAAACGTCAACACGAGCACTATCTGCAGCGGATGTGGCTTACATAGAAAACAACTGTTCCACTTCTCTGATCGAAACAACCCCGCGAGCCAGAATATGAGGCAGTCGAACACCGGCCGTAGAAGGATTCATGCGTCTGGGATCATCTAGTGGAATTTTACGTTGAGTAAGCTGAGTGGTGTACACGATTACCTGTTATGACACGTACTAGGCCTAAAGAAGTCCGCATTGGCGACGCCAAGGGCATCTGAAGACTCAGGTTCGACGCTCTTTTCTCGCACATGTTTCTTGATGGAGAGGGAAGCCATCAAGCCATAGGGGGCCTCTTCTCCCGGAAGCATCTTCAGATGAGTTGTCTGGGCTGGTTGCCTCTTCACCGTGGAACTCGCAGGCGACCCCACATCCCTGCTTCCTTCATCCTCAGCGGTGGCGTAGCCGGACTCATCATCTGAGTATTCCTCGACTGCTTCATCACTCAGATAGGCGTCATCCGCGTCCGTCTGATCTCCTGCAGGGATCAAACCCCCAAATTCCTGGATAGATATGCGTGCCCTTGAAATCCAGTCTTGCATCTCTGCATTTGGGACCACTGGGTCGGAGTTTGATTCCATGGCTGATTCGGAGTGTGGGGATTGGGCCGTAGCTGCGCGGTTCAGAGCTTCGACTTCAGCCATTAGTCCCTGGATTTGTTTGGCTTGCTCGCGGATTTGGTTGAGAAGGTGCTCCCGTTTCCTACGGATTTGGCGTTAGTCTCGCGGCATACGAATGAGATGGGAAAATGCGAACGGTGGGGTACGACGAGGCTTGCGGCCAGGAATGACACACTCCTGACCCGCGCTGGCACAACGCCTGCATGTATCACTATCGTTTCTAAATTCGCAGCGGACCTTGGAACACAGGCATGAGCGAGACGTGAGATGGTAGATCGCGG
Source organism: Strobilomyces dryophilus (assembly GCA_038089955.1). Taxonomy (NCBI): domain Eukaryota; kingdom Fungi; phylum Basidiomycota; class Agaricomycetes; order Boletales; family Boletaceae; genus Strobilomyces; species Strobilomyces dryophilus. The sequence goes on from JBBPLT010000185.1 coordinate 19,104, forward strand.
GTACGAAGTCTACCTTTAAGCTCTTGCAGCGAGCGCAGGCCCCCATGCTACATACAATTGGGCATGATCAACTTTCGAGAAAAAAAACGCTATGCAGGGTTCACTCACGGTCGCGGTCGAATTGCTTCTTGCTCCTGCGCTTCAAGTTGCTCTCCTTGCTCGTCGTCATAATCGTCACTTGGCTTGCGCCTCTTTGAAGTCGGAGGAGGTTCTTGTTGTGTGCGCACATTGAGCGGATTAAAGTACTGAGCCTGCAGCTCGGATTGACGGGAGGGAAGCGGGAGAGGTGCAGAAAATTGCATGGGTCCGACAGGAAGATAATGATGGGATGGCGCATGGTTGGTCACAGCGGAGTTGGGGTTGGGAGGCCCCTCAGGTACTTGGTTGGGTTCAAGAGCACTGACCCTCTGTTGGTTGTAGACGGGCGAAGCATGAGCGGATTGAGAGGATGCGCCAAATGATGATGCAGAGGTGTCTAAAACGAGATTGGCATCGGGGTCGAGAGAATTAAATGAAGATGGAGGCCTGGCAAATCCATTGGAGGCTCCAAAAGGAGTTTGCGATGGATACGAATTGTATCTGCCGGGGGCATCGAACGATGAGGGAGAGATCTGGTGTTGTTGAGGGAAAGGCCTGACACTGGATGCGGTCTCGAAGGAGCAGGAATGTTCCTCGAGCTGGAGGGATGGTTTGAAGGAGAGCTGCGAGTGATCCCACGTGTTTTGACCAGCCATGGACTGCGCTTGAGCGGACATGTCTTGAGGGAGTGGCGACGAGGCCGAAGCAGTTCAGGTCGCGGGAACGCCAAGTTGTTGGCGGACCGAAAGGTGTGGTGGGACACGACTTATGTACGATCGACCAATCAGGCAAACGGACCGGCTCCTGGGGTTATCCGTGGAAGTGGCACCAGGCTGTGCACCACGCTAGTCCTCCTCTCGCAACGCCCATTTTATTGCGCCGTTCTGAAATCCCCTACACAGGCTGTATAGTGCTGTGCCCTTCTTGGGCCTCGTAGTATGGTTTCGCTGGAGGTAGACTCATGTGTCGCTCAAGCACGCCCGGCGGTCCTTCCTGAGCGAGATGTCTGCCGCTCGTCACATCCAGGCTCCTCCTCTGTGGAGGGTTTACATGCGGCTCCACGCCCTTCGGGTGTTTCGTCACTCGCACTGACAATCAGCAGCAGGCACCCAGGTGTAGTCCCCATTTCCAGCGGAGTTCACCTCACACTATGATGTTCATTTCAATTGTTCTCACCCAATGGGTCGCGTCTGTCGGTCTCCTGAAGAACGACGGCAAGGCCCGAAGGCAGTTGTGCAGATCAGTCGTCGTATCAGAAGTGCCTTCTCGGCATTCTGAATGGATAGGCCGATAGTGGCTGAGATAGATTCCAACTGGGTACGATGCTCAATCGATGATCTGGTATTGCCTGTAGATTCTGCAATATCATCATATAATCCAGTCATCAACAGCGCTATGAGCAATAGAGAATCTCGTTGTGAAGCTCGTGGATCCGCCCTGGACCGAGTGAGGATCCAAAAATTTACAACAGCGATAATAATGGTCACCGCGGACCTTTCTGTGAAATGACGTCAACTTCTTCCACGAACGCACAAGCATGCGCACTCGGCAAATTATCATTCAGACCTGGTACTGCCACTAGAAATTACGCTAGCTCCACGTTAAAGTTTCAGTGTCAGGATCTAGTCCGGTGACAGCGGTCCGGTAACCAGACTGGTAGTGGCCTTGCACACCCACAAACTTAACAGTGACCATGATTACTGATACGACGGGGATCACATCGTCAACGGTGTTGGGTGGCGTCAAAAGCCCCGGATGACCACATTTCCGGAGCAAATAAGATTTCTGAAGATGGACGTTACGATCCGATCAGTCAAGGACTCAAGGCAATGCAGACATCAAAACGTGAACATGCCTTTCCAGTGACAGTATTCGAGCTGCCTCTTGAAGCAATTGTGCGGCTCAACATCAACTTTCCGGACTCGAAGAATGGCTTGGCGGGCGTAACAATAATCGCTTGACTCAGTCCTCAAGTAATCATCCGAAGGTACCGCACACATTTCCCTGCACTTCAATTGTGGGTCTGCCGATGCCGGCGTCGGTCGATCAACTGCCTACTCTGTTATATGCCAGGATGTAAGTTCAGGTACGCATACATTACGACTGACCAGGAGAGAACTATCGAGCTTTTAAGCTCTGCACGCAAGACCTAAGATCTTTGCTGCGTTCGACCAGGTGGTCTCGCTTATTGATCACACTGCTGCAAACGAGGTAATGCGGCGTAGCATCATCTGGTCTCAGAAAGCCATGGCACAGAGTCAAAAGTGAGGGAAGATGACATCGGTTTCTTTCTTGATTAGCGACGAAGAAACGGTCGAAAGTTGGCTCCTTCAAATCCGCCTACCTAAAATATATCGACCGGCATGAATATTATCGACGGGCATGCACTTCGCTCTGTAAGCATTAAGCCGTCTAAGGAGAATTGAGTCTGTCAGCGTTTCGGTAGCACGTGAAATTGCCATACTTACAGCGGCTTGCGATGGTAATAAGATCGCGGGAAATTCGGAGGGGAAAATACATCCTCCATGCTGGTACTTACCATGTTCCTTCGAACCCAAACCTCGTAGTTTGTCCTGCGCCATACTTAATTACCTTGTTTCACAAGGTCACTCCAGTTGAAATTAGTGGCTGTGTGTCCACAGATTTTGACCCCCCTATCCGAGTCAAATGCTTCCTATTGTCGTATACTCTGCCACCATCTGGTAGTTAATGCATCTAACGTATCCAAACTCATCTTCCTCTTGCAAGTGCTCATTAGGATGAGTGGTAAAAAGTCTCTCATCAAACTCCCGCAGCAATCTTATGCTGTCCCTCCCTCGACCTACGTGAAAGTGCCATGTACGCATTGAATGGCGTGAGTTCACCCGATGGTGGTGTCCCTATGTCCACAATCAGTTTGTCTATTGTTTGGCCTTGAGAATGATAGTCTGTAAACACGTAGGCCGGCGTCCGTGGCGGTTGCTGTCGCCTGATTGTTTTTTCACCCCCTTCTTGTCGAATTCTAAACGTACGTTCCAACGGGACCACCGGCACAACTCCTTCCTCTAAACCCTCCAGTTGGCTTGCCTTCGTTCGTTGCATTTTGACCAAGACGTAAACTGGAAGAAATTGTAAGTTTACTATTTCTTGCTCTGTAGAGAAATCTGTTGTTTCTCGCTTGTCCAGCTTGATTCCAACGATCTCTCCACGCGAACCATTCGCCACATCAAGGTCTGTTTTAATGTTGAATGTGACCATGACTTGCATCCCGATCGCCAATTCAACCACGTTCGGCAAACTGGCTCGTTCGTCCTGTCTTCCCCTGCCCTTCGAGCTTTTGCTTACAACAGCAAATTTCTCGCTCAACGTTAGGTTGCGCCCGTTAATAGAATCATACGCTCCACATATGAAAAGTGAAGTATTTAGCCATGGCCCGGGCCATTTGCTCGTTCCAACGTCGTCGAATTGAATGGCGGGGAGTGACAAGAATGTGATTGTCCCACGAATCAAATTTTGATCCATAAACGTCCCTGCCGGCGATACGCGCGCGGCGTTACCAAGTAGTCGTGGTATTAGCTGTGTGTTTGTTTGGTCAGGGTGTAGCAAAGGCTTCAAGTCCTAACAAAGATAAACAACCGCAGCTAAGTATCTATAAGTCGCGAAATATCCATTGTTGATCAAGTCCTTAGTCTACGAACAATGAACAACCTCAAGTATCCGTTCATTCATAGTAGGCTTTAGCTTTTCTAAGTATTTACCTGACTTGCAGTTCCGAATAAATCTAAGGACCCCCAGGCCCACTTATCACATTGATAGCATTATTAGTCGTTGTTTCTCAGGTTTCGAGCCCCAGTCACGACTGCGGATTTTACAAAGTGAGACTTTTCTAGGCAAAGGAAGCCTCATTCGATGTTCGATATACGTCACGGACTCCGAAGATAGTGCAGCTCTACGTTGGAATTCACCGCCACTACCTAAATTCCATACTTGATATTTGAATACGCCCTGCAGGCGACTTCGTCTTACAATCAACCTCGCATCCCGCCAGCTCAAGAATGACCACCATCAACATACTTTTGACGGGCCCGACTGGTACGTTTGGCAATGCCCCTATATATGGTAGGTACTGGCGTTAGTTTTAATCTCGTCTTCCCCCAGAATACATCGGCGGCTCGGTCCTCTCAGCTCTCCTCCATCATCCAAGGATAGACGAATTCAATGTCACCATCCTTGTTGAGTCCGACGTGAATGTATCTCGCTTTGAGGGCGTACGCGTCACGCCTGTCGTGGGCTCGCGCGGCAACGTCTTCTTGCTAAAAGAACTTGCGTCCCAAGCCGACGTTGTGATTGGATGCGTACGGATCATCCTACTCCCATGGTCGTCAGTAACCGGACGTTTTTCTCTAGGCGGACGCCCACACGGACAGCTTGAGCGCGGCGGAAGCCATACTCGGCGGACTGAAACAACGTCATCGCGACACCGGGACAATACCTATCTTGATTCATACCGTCAGCCGAATCGTTTCTTTTCTATTTCGCACGTTAATCTTCCATTGCATAGTCTGGGATAGGTAACGTCATTCCCACTTTGGTCGTCTTTGGCCGTTTCAGAGTACAATATAGGGGTACTCGCCGACGACGCTCAAGGCAACGATGTCACGGGCAATATATACTCCGATCTCAACATACACAAACTTGAGTCGTTGTCGCGTACTCAGCCTCACAGAGAAGTTGACGTCGCGATAACAGACGCCGGCGAGGAAGGTGCTGTCCGCCACTTTGAAAGTTATCCCCGAAATTTATAATTTGCAGGGTATGTCAAGACATGCATTATTCTTCCTGGTTTGGTCTATGGTATCGCCCGGACGCGTCTTGCTTCGCTCGGAATCCAGAACCCACGGTCTCACCAGATCCGCGTCATTGTCGATGCTGGTATCCATCGACGCCAGGGTGGCGTTGTCGGCAAGGGCGCAAACATTTGGTCGCACGTACACATCGACGATCTTACGCGCCTATACATGTACATCTTCGATGCTGCTATTTGTTCCTGTCGTCTCTATACGGGCCGCAACGGCATGTACTTTGCGGAGAATGGTGAGTGCGAGGTCAAGGAGATCTTTGAAGTGGTGGCGAAAGAACTTGGTGCTCGTGGATATGGCGAGAATCGTCCGACAATCTTCACGCAAGCAGAGATGGAGGAGTACCCATTCGTAAGTCACTGAAATCATGACAAATTATTTGGACTAATGTGTTTCAGGCTCGAATGATGGGTTCCAATGCACGTGCAAGGGGAGAACGCGCCAGGTCAATTGGATGGAAGCCGGCACATGGTATGCAGTCTATGTTGGAGGGTATTCACGATGAAGTGGTCTCCTCGTTGGACACTGCGAAAGTAAATCTTTAACCGAACGATAAGTAGGCGTGGCTGTTCCGAGACGATCCGTATGACTAGTGATATTCAACACAGGCTGTAGATTTAATCTGACGTGGGTACCGTTTCGACCTGGTAACGCCGTAACAGACGGAGCTAACCGGCAAGTCCGTTGGACAGTCCCCCTGTTACATTAATTAAATATTGTTATGGTATGGGTTTTATCTCCACCTCTCAAATTCCCCCATCCATGTTTGAAGTCTGCCACGACTAGTCCCTCTTCCATTCTTTCTAGTTCACGCCCCTCGTTCGTAACGATCACTGGCTTAGCCCTTCAGCCCACACTCGATGGCATCGCCTAACTCTCCCCCCCCTCCCCCACCTTCGGTTAACAATTACTACTTGGCAGGCAGCCTGATCGCGGGCGTTTCCCTTTTTATTATGTTACTATGTCTGGTGTGGCTCCTCCGTGACCGCCACTCCAGAGCGAACGAGAAACGGCAGAGTGCTGCGCACTTCCGTGTCAAGGGCATCATAGGACCAGTAACGGCAGAAGGAACTAACCCATCATCGGCGAGGTGAGGGGCTGAAAGCTTCCTGTGATATTCTGTGCTAATCTCGAAATTACAAGTATACCTCCCTTTAGCCGGAGCAGGCTTACGGCGTCAATCGTCATGCCGGAAAAATCTATTACTCGCAAGCCGCATCGTCGTGACTGGTCCGATAGATCGGACATTTCTTTGCTTTCTCCCGCCTTTTCCACACAGTCTCTTACCTCGCGGAAGGCATTTCCCGCTCTCCCTCCACCAGCTCTATCAGCCGTTCATCCGGTACATCCCCGACACCAGAGATCATCTTCTGGATTTTCCGGTTACTCCCAGCCCCCTGGATTGAGCTCTCCCCTATCCAGTTTCGCGCTACCCTCGCAGGGGAGACTTGTACGCCAATCTTTCGAGCCAACTCTTGCTGACGAGCTCGCCCCTCAATGCGGCGAGTACCTCAGAGTGCTCCAGTCCTTTGACGACGGGTGGTGCGTCGTCGCTCGAGACACGACACACCCTTTGAGCTCCAGCGACTCTCTTCTGTCTGTTGGAACGAAACAAGACGGAGGAGACGAGGTCGTTCTCGGTCTCGTGCCTGCGTGGGTGTTCGCCGAGCCGCTCGAAGGCGTCCCTCCCAAGCGGCCCTTCCGGAACATGAGCCTCGACGCGCTTCATATCGGTCAAAACCACGCCTATGGGAGGGACTGCGTCCTTTCTTGGTCGTATTTCGCGTGATTTAACGGACGCTACCTTTTTGTAACGATACCGTTCATCGTGCTCTTTGGTTTTGGTCGGTGGTACATAGGAGTTTCGGACTCGTTTGCTGTTAGGTTTTTTTTTCTCTCACTCGTTTTCTTTCTGTTCTCCCCGTTCCTTTCACCCCTCCAAAAGTGCTTGCATGTGTAGGAGCAGGTTTTCGAGGCGGAGTCGGGTCTCTGTAACATTCCTTTGTCAAACAGCACTGCCAGTGAGATGACGACGCTCTGCCATCATTGCGACGAATCTTCCCGCAAACGAATACATGTACACGGTCACACTTCAAGATGCTCTCGACAGGCTAGGCATGGTGACGCAGCCGCGGCCGCTTCACGATCCGCTATAAGCATCCCCCACATGCGACCGGGCCAGGGCGACAGTCACTGTGCCACAAACCTTGAGACGTTCGTTGCGTGGCGTGGCGGACGACAAACAGAAGAACCTTGGCGCCGGCATCTTGGCATCACCGTCGAACGGTAACGCCCTCACAACGAGGGCCTTGCCGCGAGGTAAAGCCCGTCGAACCTCGCACGATGAATGACTACGTGTTTCAGACGCGGAAACCGATTAATTTCGTTGCTGAGTAGTCCCACAAATGGGCAGTTGAGTCACCGAAGGTCGCCGACGCATCATGATACATCGCAGCGTGGCCGGCGAACACGAACACGACGATGGCACGACACGCGGTATGCGCGAGTCAGGGCAAGTGATTAAGTAGATAAGGATAAGCGCGGGATTCACTGCAGATCAGGAGAGAAAGTGCGCTTGGCAGTTGACACGGCTCACAGAGGTATCGGCTCGTGCGGTGACGTCGCAGGTCGACCCTGTGATCCAACGCGAGGCTGCGCCACCTCGTCGGTACATCTACAGCAAGTATCATTCCGTTTCTGGTCTGGCAGTGGTCGTCCTTCGTGTCGCCCCCGTCGGGGGAGCACTAGTAAATAACGTTGCGCACGTACCCGATCGATGGACGACGACGACGATTTGGCGGCTCCGGAGCGAGCGCCGGGCCGCGAGATGATGCTTTGCCTGTGCTCGGAGACTCAGGACCGTCAGGTTCTCGACATAGATTCTGGAGAAGGCGGCCCTGAAGGCTTATTTCACTGTCTGTTACAGTTCTCACCGCCTCAGAGACAAAATCGGAAATATAACAGGCGTGGGCGACGAAGGGTATTTCGTCGACCGCATGAAATATCAGCCGTGAAGTTCAGCTACGTGCCATCTCTTCAAGACTTCAAATTGCTAAACGGTTGGGTAAGCACGCAGCCAAACAGTCTACCCCAGGTGTCTGTCCGAAAAGCATACGAGCTGTCATAGGGTGATGTATCAGGGTACCGTTGATGAATCATGGCGGGAAAGGCACCTCGGAGGATTGGTTCCAATGTAATCCGGGTTGGGTCCTATACTCATGGATCGATTGCTCGACGCCGATTCGTACAGCTCGGAGTCGAGGCGCGAATAGGTTTAGAGTCGCTTTGAGACGTCGTGCAGTGTCTCAGGTTCGAGTCGAGCCTGCGACGTGTCAGGTGCCCGCCCTTGCCGAGACTGTCGCACAATGCACGAGGTTGGTCGCGAAGCGGGTCACCCCCGTGTCGCTTCACGAGTCCACGCGTCGACCACTCCTACCATTTCAGGGCCCGGGATCGCATCACGCCGAAGGGCACCTCGCCAGCCCTCTCCTGAGCGGCGAGCGGACAGAGCGACGTCCAAAGATTTTTCTGCTTACAATAACGATTCAGTTTGGCACCAGGACGTAGCCTGAGTTAGACGGTTGGGGTGCCGCCGCGACTGACTCAGTTCGACATTTGCACGCTCGGGGTACTGGATGACTCAAGATGTCTGAGTCAGCCGGGAGGTGGCGGCTCCCGTGAAGCTCAAGCAAATCGCGATCGATGATGGGCGTGAAAACTACACGTCGTATCAACAAATCCTCCCACCCTCGTCCGGGGGAGAGATTCAGATCGCCGAGAACGCTGCGTACGACCAAACAGCTTCAGACAAGGTTCCGTCCCCCCGGCGCCCGTGTTTCGGACACCGTTGCATACACCGGCGTCGAGATTCTGGCTCACTCTGGCGTGGGTCGCGCCGCAGGTACGCCGATAGCCACGGAAGTAAAAGCTTCTTCCCTGTCTGTGAGTGGCCAGAGGGTCTACACTTTCCACGTGCGCACGCCCACTCGAGTGAATCAGGGCTTCAGTATATATCTGGATCCAGTCAATGATAGACCAAGAATGTAAGCCTTGGTACAAGAGAGGAAAATACAAGCGGTTGAAGGAGATAGCATGCATCCGTACGAGCCGTTCACCGTGCGACGAGAAACGCACTAACAGAGATGACAAAACGACAGAACCCAGCACAAGCGGCGCAGGCAACGAATTCAACGAAGACATCGGTCGGTGGTGTTCTCAGCTTCTTTCCATCGAAAAACATCAAAACTCGTAGGGATCAACCCGTCGAATACATCTGGGTTCCGGCCGGATCCAGTCGTCCGATCCGGGCTCGATGACAGTTTCGAATTCACTGGCCAGCTTTTCTGTGACGAAGGTCCTGAAATCGGAGCTGGTTGATGTCTCTGGATCAGGCGGGGGTGGCATGCCACGCGAGCGAGGAAAACCGACGGGCCAGGTAGGCAACCAACACATCTCCTGTTGGTAGTTGATCAGTCATAGTAGATATCGACCACACGGCAGACACACCTCGGGACCACAGCTAGGATCACATTTGATCCAAACGCTCCAGTCAAGCCAAGCCATCAGCCGGTCCATGTCCTCTGCCCAGGCATTCAAAAGGTGAGCTACTTTGGTGATATCAGGGGGGTCCGCTGTGTTTGGTGACGAGTCAATGCCCACATAGACTCCGGTGGCCCACATCCTCGTCACTGTACGGCAAATCTCCCGCGTGGTTCCTCGTACGGCGCGAAGGAGCAGCTTCTCCGAATCAGTCATCATCTGCATCTCGAACGCCAAGGAGTGCGTGTGTGTCGTGGCACAGAGCTGGTATATGGGTACTGCCCAGCCTATGTCATCTTTGCTTGTTGGCGTCGCCGACAGAAGTAGGTAAGGTGTCAGCATGATTCTAAGTTGAGTTTGTGTTTTGTTTGCGACGTCGAGGATCTCGTCTGGATATGTTACTGGTAAATGGAGAAGATAGTGCACCAGTTCGAGGCGTCCGGCGTGTCTGTCAACGATGACCTGGACCAGCGCCTTCCAGTCAACGCCGCTTGAAACACCTTCGGGGTGGACCAAGCTCGCTTCCAACCTCGACTTTGCGGCCAACCAGTCTGCATTGGATACGTTTTGCACGCGATGGTCCCACCTTTCCTGACCGGCTCGAGTCGCCACCAGTGAAGGTACCAGACGGGTGTCATAAAAGGAGACCAGCCCAGCAAGATCTAGCTGTACACGAATCTCGCCGGGAATGTGATTGTGCCATGAACCTGCATTCATGACTTCAAACGTGACAGCATCCCCTACACGGTCTTATGTCACTACCCTCCAGGAGACTCAGGAGAGACAGCCTTACACCGTATAGGTCGTCCGTGCCCTATATTGACTAGATTCATGAAGGAAACTACGCTGACGCCTGAAACGAAGTCACAAAGCATGACTTCACTAAAAATTATTGAGAGCCAATCCGCCGGGCGAAATAATTACGCACAAATCCATTTCCATCCTGCAGAGCTTTCAGCGGAAGAAGACGTTGACGAGAACGGACATTTACCTCACAAAGCCATCCACACCAAAGCTTTTCCCCCAACGACAAAGATCCTGAATCCGTTGTCTTTCGTGGTGTGGATGATGGCTCCCTAATACACCCCATGCGAGAAGATCTTGGGTATCCATTGAGCCGTACGGAAGCTTCACAGCACTGCTACCGTCGAAATAGACGACTTTGAGCGATCGAGTGGTCACGAGCGTAAGGTGCCAACATCTATTCTGGGGAAGGCGGCGGAAACCCCGGCAGAAGAGGTAGGAATGTTCAGGATCAGTGGCGACCCAGTCCGGACCTGGCGGTAACTCATTGCTCGTCGTACCATGGTAGAGAAGCGTTCCTTTTGAAATTCGTCCTGGGACCATGCTATGTCCTGAAAGAGGCGGCATATTGGGAGGTCCTGAGTACACGGGCTAGCTTACCATTTCTCATGCGCGTGTTGGGCCAGTGCTGAAGCAAGGAGTGTACCGTCTCGAATACGAGATGATGAGTATCGTTAGGATTTGGTCGCTCGTCAAGGTTCCATTCCTCGTTCCAGAAGCGTTTGTCCTGTGCTTGCAGAGGGTCAGCGGAGCTGAGTGTTACCTGGACAGCAAGCGCCGGGATGAGAGCAGCTGCGACGAGGGCGAAAAGTGCAGTTCGCATTGCAAGGCACCAGAGGGAGGGAGAACAACCTGCTGCGGTCACTGCTGCGTAACATCTCGCATGTTTGTCCGAGAAATCGAGGCATTCTTTGTAAGTACTATGTCGTATGTGCTGAGTCATGACTCAGGCCCAATCCAATACCACTACCACCGTCCCAAATCTGTTGTACGTTTGCACTTTCACACGGAACGCCAGTGTCAGGCAGATGTGGGGACGCTGCCGAATCGCACCGTGGCGATCGGAGACCTACGCACCTGTAACTACGCACCTCTGACATCGCCATCGATCGACCTCGAAGTCGCAGCGAGAGTTGCGATTTTTATACGACTCGGAGGACGGAGGGGTCGTTCTGCGCCAGCGCACCTTCCCTGAGGGTGTGCAGACAGTAGGGGGGAAAGGGTGAGACCTTACAACGTTATCGCACCTTTAACTCGTAAGTGCCATCTTCGGAAGCGAATCACCACTTGAAGAAGGCAACAAGGTCTTGTTCAGTGCGTCGATCTCTTCGCCTTTTTGTAGGATACTGATGCTTTTTTTCGAGACATGATAGACATGAAGACCAAAGGACGAGGGACCACCGTAACTGTGGACGGCGTATGAATCGTAGTGTAGTCACCTTGCTTGACAAGCCCTTGTACGGTTTCGTTAGCAGGTATGTCAGCTGGCTCGTCGCTTCCTCGTGACAGACCCTCGAGGATCCTAGATGGGGTGTAGTGTCGTTCGCAGATAGTCCCGACCGCGTCAGCATGCTCCATCAATACCGGGTGTTTGGTGCGTGTCGAGTTCTCCTCGGAGTTTCTTACTCTCACGAGCAGTGGAACTAGTGGCGTCGGAATATACTCTATCTCTGCATGACCTTGCGTCCTGCTGCTTGCCCGTCACCAGGCTCTCTCCCCATGCCCTGAACGTGATGAGGACAACAAACCTGCATTGTCGATGAACGTCCCACGGCGACACGATGGAGTAATGTGCTCTTCTAAGCTGTCACTGCTGCACGACGTTGAGGAGGCGATGCGCACAGACGCTCAGCGAAGATGGCGGTAACGATCACGCAGTGTCGCCGACACCGGATTGATGACGACTCGACGTGCACGAGGACGTACCCAGGCTTGCTCATACTCAACACTCGCTTTGCCCACCAACTACTCCTTAGATAAGGATGACTGCACTGCCGACGACATCGTTCCTAAGCAACCGCTATCCCCTCGCTTGTGTGCCACCAGTGAATCCAAGAGGACATTAGGATGAGGATGTGACGAGGTTGATGTCAATGATGACTGGGCAGTATAATACATTAGTTTTGGACCAGAGAACCCGCATATTCTTCAAATCTAGTTATGTAAAGTGATGAGTTCAACATTTGGATGACATCTGTACGACTTACTTTTTCGATACATTTGTCCATCGTGGAGGCCGGCAAAGTGCTAGCCTGTCAGTGACTCAGTGTGAAATTGGGGGGCACTTTCGTGCCTCCGATACAGTGTGGCACTCTCAGGAACCATAAATCCGTCATTGCGATGGTGTTCAAACTCGGGGAAGTGCCGCGTAAAGGCGGCAAACCTTCGGCGTAGGCCTGGCATGCTCATTACAGTACATACAACATATCATAAATTTTTATCCTGCTAGCTCATTCGCAGCAAGGGTTCCTAGAGATGAGGCCTCGTATATGCAGCTGGCTGATTTAGAAGAAGTGTAGAGGTCAAGTCGAAATTCATCGTAACAGAGAAGACAGATGTAATTACAAGCACTTGTGGACTCAAGGCACATTACTTATCCGTCCTGACGTCCACCGCGAAAAACAGTACAAAATTGCGAACACACGCCGGCACAGGGAGTGTATCTCTGGAAGCAATGAGCAAAAATCATTCTGTCAAACCATAACATCATGCAGAAACAATCACATACTTAGTCTGCGGAAAGTAGCAAAGGCTGTTCGTGCCATCCATGGCCAAGCTAAAGGTGATGAGATGTCATAAGCCGTTTGAGCCTATGAGGAAGACAAATACACTCACAGTTGCTACTCAAGCGCGTTCACCCACAATGGGCAACGCCTGTTCTTTCAGTCTGGGCTTGCCCGACGGGTCATAAGACCAGATCATTGTCGCCCTGGGCGCGAACAGCCGGCACAAATCGCCTTCCACTTGGATGAACTGCGAAAGCTGGTGGAAGGCATGTGGTACAGGAACAGCCAACAGGTCCTCTGGGGTGTATGATCTGCCACTGTAGTCGACGAAGCAACAGAGATAGTAGGAATCGTCCGTGGGATCGTCCGCTTCGATACTAACAAGTGCAAGTGGGATGCCAATCTTCGACTCGAGATCTTGGATAAGAAACCGATAGTATTCTGGTCGATTTTTTAGAGTCAGGTATCGTTGAATGGTTTCATAAGAGACGCGATAGCCCACGAAAGAGCTGGGGAGCACTGCCATGAAGCTTTTTCGAAGCCCGATAGCCTTATAGACTTGTAGGCAATAACATGGGATTGTCGGCAACAGGGGTTACAGCGCCACAATAAGGCCGTGTGAAGGATAAATTGTGACACTCCTGTGGGTCGTTTGGACACGATGGAGGCCCGGGTAACGGTGAGCGATGGGGCCCGAAAGACGACGGCGGGCCGCCTCAGATAGTACATCTATCGTGAGTTCCTTGTGACAAGCATTCTACTTAGATGGTGTGTTGAATTGCGTCTGATTAAAACGACTTTCGATGTAGGTCTTGAGCTGGAGTTGGACCCGCTGCTTTCCTGCGTCAGTCAACCTGGCTGGACACTTGAGTTCCACAAAAAGTAAAGGATTGCGAACACGTCCGGCATGGCGGGCAACAACATACTCGGGCTTGCCATTGCCCGAGACTTGAGGGTCGATGAGGTAACCCTTGGAGGCCGGGAACCACAATGTTCAGGATCGCGTTGTAAAGTGCATGAAACTTGTCTTCTGTAGCGGCGAGGCCAAGGTTGGCCAGATACGTGACCTCCTGTTCAATCATATCGCTGTATGGTATCACGCTGCTATTGATTATGAGCCCAGTTGAACTTTGAATCACCAGCCTTCAGCGCTGGCTGGTCTCTGACACGAGCCTGCAGTATTCACTAGGAGATAGGTAAGTACAAATAGAGCTGAACAACGCAAGCGGCGGGCACGTACCTTCTCTGATGGCCTGTCGGATGCGATGGTAAATGTGGATAAAACAACACCCTCAGTTTCCGAATAATTTTTTAAACATTTTACACAGAAATCTCGGCGTTTTTTTGCGACCTCGGCGGCGGAAACGCCGCAAGAAAGCCGTTCTTATACTCTTCCACCTCCTCTTCAGGCGGCCTTGAGGGAGCGAATAAGATTCAGCAACGGTTGTCGAAATAGAGACAAGGATCGTACCCCTTAGTTCGACATGTTTCTTCTCGTTCAGTTCCCCAGCTCGTTGGTCCACTCTCAGCGCGTATCGATGTGCCCTCAGGGATGTTTCAGATATCGTCAAGTCGATGCACCTCTAACTACAGACCTCTGACGTCGCCATCGACATCAAAGAGGCAGTGAGAGTTGCGATTTTTATGCTGCTACGAGGGCGGAGGAGCGGTCCTCCACCGGTGCACCTTCCCTGAGGGCGTGCAGCCAATGTGAGGGGTCGTTATTCAACTAAGCGAATCACCACTTGAAGAAGGCAACAAGGTCTTGTTCAGCGCGTCGCTCTCTTTGCCTTTTTGTGGGAATGCTCATCTTTTTTTCCGAGACGTGATAGCCATGAAGACCAAAGACCACCGTGTTGACCAACGCCACAGTGACGCACTGACGCTGCAGGAGATGAGGTGGGCAGTAGATCGAGTTTGCAACAGTTCTTGCGGAAGTCAGCGCAGCCTGGGAATAGAATGCACCAATCATACTCGAAACGAAGAGAAGGCGACGCACCTTTGCTTTGTTGGAGTTGCCTGTGCCTCGATAGACTCTACTCTCGAGAAGGTGGACCTCGGTGAGGACCATTTTGTCGTCGAGCCTCTTGAGCTCCGTCAAAAGAGCGTCGATTCGCGTTAAAGCAGGTTTGAACTGCTGGGTTTCCAAATGTCTACGAACGTGAACTGAGCGAAGTGCTGGAACCGCGTCTCGTCGATCTTACAGTGCGACGAGGCGAATTTCAAGACCATGTTTGAGGAATATGAGCTTTTCACGACGCGACCAATCGATGTTGTCCACGAGAACATCTATTTGGATTTGACGAATGTCGTTGAAGTATTGAGCAAGGTCTGAACTGGACGCCTTCCGTGAAGAACAGCACCACCGACAACATTGCTGGACGACTGGCTGTGATAGGAGAGAAATGGACAGCGTTGTTTGGGGGTCCGGCAGCTCCGGCGAAGGAGAGACTTTGTGGAGGGGAGGATGCGATGTCGACCAAGTCGAGCGACGGGGAGAGCTAGCAAAGACAAACTGATCTGCATTCATACTCACTCGTCCACATTCGTTGTCCTCCACCTCAGCGCCTACCAAATTTCCGGTCTTATATCTAATATAAATGCTCTAGATTGCATGTGCTAAACGTACACGTGAGGTGGATGCTAGGACTCCGAGCGTTGAACTTTTGACGTTGGCTCCAGCGAGCCGACTCCATCAAATGGACGAACTGAAGAAAATGGCGGCGTCCGTCAACTTCGGAGAACCATACGACCCAAAAGGCCACAAAGAAATATTCGGTTCTGTCCGTCTGGCCCTATCGCCTTGTCGCCACTAACGGTCTCCTCAGACCGCATGGTGAAGCTCAGTTCGCAGGACGCGTCCCGCGCCGCGCCGCCCACGATCGTCTTTTACGCCGCACGCAACATTCTCTCGCCGTCTTTCATCGTCGGGCAGACACCCGACTTGCTCGACCTTCTCACTTCCATCGAGACTTTCCGCCGATTCGCCGCGCTCAAATCTGACGAAGCTCTCGAATGGCAGACGTACTACGAGCGCGAAAAGTCCAACGGTCGCGCCGAGGGCGTGAGACTGCTCGCGGCGAACGAAGTGCGCACGTTACGTCGCTTCTTGGACAAGAAGGACGCGCAGCGGAGGGAGTACGTGGTGTTGGTTCGGAGCCTTGTTCTGATGGTGAGCGGACCCGTCTGGTCGTCTGGATCGTCGTTGACCAGACGCGTCCGCCGTGGCACGGGGCCACAGTACGTCCATTACTTGTGGACCGCTCCTGAATCGTGTCTTCTTCCCATGGCTCTCAACGACTTTTTCCCTGGGTCGATTCAAGGCATGAAGAAGCCTTCTAGATTGCTCTTTCATGTCGACCTCTCCGAGGACGAGAAGGAGTATTTCGAACGACTCAAAGTGGAATGCCGGGAGTGGATGGAATTGGTCATGGACTGGGGAACCAAACGAAAGGAAACATGTCTCAACGAGGGGTGCGATCCTCGTATCACGCTTTGACGACCGTTACTGAATCTCATTCGTTCCGACAAGGCTGTCTCAAGAGGAAATGGAGGAGAGTTATGCGAGCGACTTTCTTGCGACGTTTCCGCCACCCCTGGAGCCGCAAGAGGCTGCACGAAACGTCGAGATCTACATGAAAAAGGTCGAAGATATTGTTCGGAAACTCGGGGAGTGGTTTCCTCCTTCGTCGGGAACATGACACACGAGTGGGCTCGCTGGTATATTATAGTATCTGTACATCTAATCTCGGTCGCTCCTGCCTTGAAAGTGTAACGACAGGTGAGCAATCCGCGCCACGTCGACGTTAAATCGCACCTGATGTCAGCTGAGGCATGTTTATGGATTCATGGGGGTGATGGCGGTCGATGATTGTCTTCGTTGGACAGCGTGAAACTATGATCTTAAACTTCGGGAAGATGATGTATTGGACCTGGAAACGCGGCTGTCCAAAACGTGATGCAACCCTGTTTCGATGGCAGATAACAGGGCGAAAGCACGCTCTGGCGTATCTACCTGTTATGTTATCACTAATGGGGAGAGTACGAAGGGTCATACTCGAATCTGGATGTCGCTACAGAAAAGATTCACAACCCATGTAGACACCGGACTGCCACTTGAAAGGCTCGTCGATGGCAAACCACGTAAAGGAAACCGCAACCGCGGTGAGCGTAAACACAACGGTGATGTTGGGTCTCGGACCACGAGATTACTTCTCCATTCGCCAAAATCTACCCGTGCTCCGAAGAAAAGAAGCAAAATAGCGAAGTAGCTGATGCCGTTGGTAAGGAGAATGGTGGAGTTGACTGTAAAACGGTCAACGGCTTTCACAAGGCGAGACGAACTGTTCCTGATTCGTCCAAGGACGGGAAGTACACCATCCGAGGTGCCATTGCTGCATGGCGCGGAATATGGAGGATACACAGAACTGACTCGAGGGACCGATTGTAGTCGGATAAGCCGTTGTTTCCCTGCCCAAAGTTCAAAACACACGACGTAGTACTGCCCAAGGGTCGTGGTCAAAGACAGTTCTGTTTCCGACGAGCTCGTTGGTAGAATGCTCCGACTGAATCGACTGTCCCCCGCCCGTGCTATCAACGTCCGGTTCGCCGCCCCGGGCCACGCGCACCCGACCCAGCTCGTGCGCGCCTCGTTGATCGACCCCGCCGCGTGGATTCCCCTCCGCCGCTTGCCGGTGTTCGTCTGTCCCCAGTTCACCCTCCGCGCATACCCAAACGCCCTCCTCCACCGACCCGCCGAGTTCGTCCCGGTCAACCCCCTCCTCGCGACCGGCCTCGCCCGCGCTCGCGCCCACACCCGACGCAGAGGATGGTGGTCCAACATTGACGACGTCTCCCACACGCGCCTCGCAGACGCCTACACCGCCGCCCTCGCCCAGCGCGGCAGGCAAAACGTCGGTCTTCTCTTCCACATCCACAAAAAGACCACAAGCAAGTCCTCCGTCGTGCGCAACAGACTTCGCTCGAAGATCAAAGCCGCCGTCGACCTCGTCGTCGCTCGCAACGCCGACGCTGTACCGAGGGACCTGCCGGTGAGTGCCCCTCCTCTCTACTCTCCTTCCGTGTTCACGTCACCGCAGCGCAAGGCCACCCGGTATCCTGCGCTCGACCTCGTCTCTCGTCCCCTACGAGAACATGAGTTTTTTGTCTTAAAAGGTCCATCCTTTCCATGTTCACCCCATCCATCTGACCCGATGCCCAGGTCTGACCTATCTCGTCATACCCAGCCTCGCGATCTACAAAATGCCACTCCCAAACCTCGTGCAGGTCATCCGAAAGGGTTTTCTGAGTTTGAACCAGAGCTCGAAGCGTTTGGAAGCGACCTTGTCTGCCCTGCCGCTGCGCTCGCCCCCGCCTGACAAATCTCCAAGTACGCTCCAGCCTCGTGAACCACGCAAAGCAGGCATTTCCTTGTATCCAGCAAGACCTGTCATCTTGCCCCGTGGTAAACCAAAGGCTTAACGTTTTTATGCCGAGATGATGATTAACCTTGATGAATACCACTGTGTGCTTTGTGGGGAGGGATTGACGCCAAGTCGATGCCCGGGACAGAATCGATCGTCGCACCAGATCTGTCATGGCTTCCGGCCTAGCCGCGCCCGTCGCGGCCCCTCTCGGCGCGTCCCTCCTCTGATAGCTGTCCGTGCGCTCTGTCATTTGTCGATGGCCTACCGAGTGAGACCGATCCAACACTACGAGGGCAGTCGCGTTCGCGGTCGTTGCACCTTGTGAGAGAAACACCCCGCGCGTCGGTCCTGACCGCGAGTGGCGCGCGAGATGAAGACATTCGATCAATCCGAGTCTCTTACCCCTTTCGCTCATGGAGCGGACACCGGGAGACCCTGGAGACCCAGACCGCACTGCAAGCGCATTGTTGGTGCCCGCTGCGGTTCTCGGTCCCCATTGCCCTTTCCCCATCCCGCCCATCGAGCACAGCTCAAAGCGACGACACGTAGGTACTCGTTTGCATGCCAATCATCCTCGCTGAACACGTTCCGGGGTGAAATCGATCACTATCAAGGGTAAGGTCGAGGCGCTCGAGCTTCCACCGTTTGCGAGTCGACTTTCTTTCTGACATCGAACTGCAAGCTCAGTCGCGACGCAAGCTCCCGAAGGCAAGACAATACTATGTGCAGTTTGTCGTCGACGATACCTCAAGGTCAACTAGTGTTGCAAAGGATTCGGAAAATCAGACCAAGTGGGGTGACAATATTTCTTTGTGAGAATCCTGCTCTTTCCGCTTTTCCGGGGAAGCTGAGTTTTCGAGGCTACTCTTCGTAAGGACACCTCGACTACTTCCGGTTTCGTCGGGATCACCATCAAGTTCACGTTGACTGACAAGCTGCGTGGGGCCGTTGACGCAGATCGACGTCAAGCTGTGGATGCCACCGTTAGGGCGAACGAAGCCCTCAACCCACTCAGCGTTACACCCACCGCCGTTGACGACATACAGTCAACTGTCGAGGCCAGTTCAAAGGCTGTTACTGCAGTACAGCAAATCACTGGTGCACCCATTGCTGCAGTACTGGAACGGACCTTCGAGAATGAGTGGCCTGTTCTGTTACAGAGGATACAGCAATTCGACAGGATCATGTTCAGCATAGCCGAAGTATGTGGCCACCGACGTCTCGGTCTGAATGCTACACAGATTCACCCGTAGGCGTCAATGGACGTGGTGAGGGCGACCGGCGAGCGTTAAGGTATGATGAGGGCGCCTGGCAGGTGTCCAAGCCCGAAAAGACGCTCAAAGATCCAATGCTCTCAGAGCTCCTGCTGTACTGCCACGTGACTGTCTTGCCCCCTATCGCCCATCATCAATATCGCTCAACTTTCTCCCCCGCCCGCCTCCCGCCAGGCCCGCACATCTGCTGCCTCTGCCATGTCCCCCCTGTGGATGTTTTCGAGACCTCCCATCATGTTGATTAAATATCTGACGAATCCGACTGACAGTCTAAATGTGGCCATTTGATGTTATGTGAGTCCAACACTTCCAGGTTGCGTTCCAATGCGCCCCTATCGACGCGGTTGGTGTCCAGTATGCAATACAGGGTCATAGAGAAGGTGTGGATGGCTCAGGCATGTTGTTCGTCGCATCCCACCGTTGCTTGTGCTGACTGACCTGTGCCTCCAAACGAGTCAAAATGCAGCTGATAACTCAACGCCAGCGTGTGCCACTCGATATGCCATTGCTATCGTTTTTGCGACTACAGTCATGCTTGGCCATTCCCTTCACTTCCTGCTCACTCTTCGGGCCTCAGTGCACACAATGCATGCGTCGGCGCGCTCATTCTGACTGTCTGTTCCCTGATGGTACGGGCTATGGGCTATCATCCGGTACACTGCTTCTCGAATTTTCACTTAGGTGTTCCGGCATTGGGCCGTGGAGGAAACAATGTACCTGGGTATTTTATGTATATTTCTCGGACATTCACACTTTGTATTTTACGAGGTCGATTTTGAAAGCGGCATTGTGTACGGACGTGAGGTATTCGGAGTCCCATCCTGACATTTGCCATATTTAGTTTGCCGTCCGCTTTCCATAAACCACTGGCAGAGCTTCAGTCTAGGAAATCATAGCCGAAGGACTAACGTCCGTCGTGACCCGCATCGGTTCATCGCGGTCAAGACGTCCACCATGACCCCTCACGATATCATCAAAGAAGTCCGCCTCTTCACCTTTGTCTCGCATCCAACGTGGCTGAATACCACTCGCATTCTCTGTCCCTGACCCATCCTGTCCCAGATCATCCCACTTGTGAAGACTGAATCATCTCGATTCTCGAGGATCCCACAGTCCGAGATTGTGGATGACATTCATTCGCTACTCGCTCGACGACCTCCTTCAGTCCTCCCGGCTCAATCCGTCTTCCCACGCACAGAGCTCGATCGGTTCTCCCCACACGCCATCATCTCCTTTGGAAGCACCGCTTCACTCTGGCCTACACTGCGCGAGGTCCAATTCGTTACGACTCACCCTCGCCAAGTCGATCATCTTTCAGGTCCTCTGTGGTGTGAGCCACCTACACGGCGATGGCATTCAAATCGCACACCGAGACATCAAACCGAGCAACGTTCTCTTGAGTCTGCACGGACGTGTACAACTCATCGACTTTGGGATCGCTTTCCGCGTGGGGGAGGATCGTACCACGAAAGCGAGGGGTGGCCCGAATTCTCGGCCCGGATGTAATTTGAGGTGTCGACTGGGTACGTGGACGTCTTTGCGCGCCTCCTGAAATTCCTAACGTTCTCATGTCACGCGCAGCCCTTATTGTGCACCAGAGCTACTTTTCGGTCTGCGGACGTATGACCCCTTGACCACCGATACGTGGAGCCTTGGCGCCACCCTCGGAGTTCTTCACCTCGCTCCGACTAGAGATAGACGACGACGGAGCGACAACGAAGGGTTTTCTTTGCACCGGTCGTTGGACGCACGAGCCTCTTTGACGGGTCGCGCGGTGAGATCGGACTCGGATGGGGCATCTTCAAGGTGCGGGGGACGCCCAACGCTGATACGCGGCCGGTGCGTCGCCTCACTTCGCCATCGTCCCGTTTTCGCTGACGTCGTCGGGACAGTCATTTCTGACCCTTCCAGACGCCAGCAAAGTCTCCTTTGTCGACGTCCCTGCGGCCGACTTGGCGTCGCGCCTCCCCACTTGCCGCCGTTGACCACACACGCCGTCCCGCGACCGAGTCACCTCTCCGCTCGACCTTGTTCACCGCTTCTTTGTGTATGAGCCTTCTCGACGCCTTGGTGCATCCGAGGCGTTGGCTCATCCTTGGTTCAGAGTCGAGCCCGCGTTGGTGCTACCCGCAGACTAGGAGGGTGATTGGCCTGGGCGACCTGCGTAGATAGAGGCATCGTCGAGTTCGTTTACTTTGGAAGGGCAGATGCATACGCTCGGAAACCTGTTACGGTTGTATATCACTAGCAAGGAGGACTAGTGTCGTCGGCTCTCGTGAGCGTATCTGATGTAAAGTAGAGTATATTTTCGCTCCCTCACTGCTGTTTGGTTGGGAAGAAAGTGGAGGTATCATTGCACAGAGATCACGCTATACAAACCACCTTTAATAATACAGCAGGTTAAAACGACAAAAACATCGGGTGAGCAAAGCGTAATCCAGACGCAAAACCGAGGAGTGTCACGGAGTGGAGGTCGTCACCGGCGCCAGGCTCTTGGTTGGAACTAGTATGTGGCTGTCGATCGCAATGCCTAGGCAAGGCATCAGTATATATATCCAGAGGTAACAAAGGACGGGAGGTCATACTCTGAGTCGTATTCGCAGTCTTTTAGATCCCGATCAGTCGATGACTTGGTTCAAATACGTCGTTTGACACCGTCCCCGAGTCACGGGAAATGCGAAAGAAAGACGGATCATACCTCAACAAGATGATTATAAATTGTGCGTTCTTCGTCCGACCCTTTGATGTAGTTGGCGACGATGGACACGTTCCGGAAATTGAGCGCAGCGTCGATCCCGTCCATGAAGCAGAAAGGGGTCGTCTGGGGGACTGAGCGTCTGTGAGAACAAAATGGAAGAAACCCACGCTTTCGCCGCTGGGCAGATTCGAAATGTTTTTCCAGCTTTTCTTCACTGGCACCGAGAATGGATCAATGCGTCGACCAACTTCAGTTCTGCATTGCGTCCGAGGGTGATCATCTGTCCAAGCAAAAAAAAAAAAAGTGAAAAACGGTATCGTTGACACAATCGAAACACGAACCGTATGGTACATCGTGTTCGTGGAAAATCAGGTCGGAACCTGCCACGAACCGTCCAGACGGTGCTTCTGGAGGTCATCGTGCTTTCGTTTCTGTGCATCACGTTCGTTGGTGGTCTGATCGTGGTCGACGGTGGCAAGTTGGGGAGATGCGACGTACTTCGACGACCTCGGCTAAAACGCACCACAAGAGCCCGATCTCCTCGACGGACCCGTCGAAGAGACTCGGGCGCGTGCCATCGGGATGACGAACGGCGCTGTTTGGTTCGGATGGGCGGAGAAGGAAATCCGGTCACGAGAGGACTGGGTCACGAGCAAAGCGAACAACGTGGCGAAGTCGCCTCGTTGCAACCGCATTGCTGGCGCTCGGTTCCCACTCTCCTCCTTTCTCCCATCGTATTTTCACCAACATCACCATGGTTCTAGCCAATTCGCCTCCAGACAGTGTGTAACTATGCCGTCGACTTTCAGCTTTTGTCGGAGCGTGCTGAACGAGGGTCTAGGGCGAAGTCAATCACCGTCAAGAGTAGAGTCGTAGCCTCACATTTCGATGCATCCCGACTGACACTTCCTCAGACGTCGAACTTTGGACGCAAAAGGGGCGCAAAAATCCGCTTGTGAGACAGTTCTACGTCAAATTCACCGTGGGTGACACCTCGCGATCGATGGACATATCAAAGGAGTCCAAGAATCGTACCTTTTGGGAACAGTCGTTGTGTTTGTGAGTGTTCGTTCTTCACATTATGTTCTCTGACTGGGTATCGCTAGCGACGGGGACGATCATGTCATCCTTGACATTCAAGTTTATCAGAAGCGCCGCGTCGGAAAGGACGAATTAGTAGGATCTCTCTCAAACAACATTGGCGTGATTCTGGGCAGGTTAAAGGACCATGGTAAGGAGGCGTTACCTCGACATGGTCCACTGACGCGATCTCGATGTTATAAGTATTTGAAGCACCTCTGGATATCCCCGATGGATCGAATCTCGCCGGAATTGCAATCAAGTTCGCGTTGACAGCCGAACCTCTGAATGGCGACGCAGACGAACGTCAAGCTAGAGATGCCGTCGCTGGGGCGAACGTAGCCATCAGCTTGCCGATCACCTCCGCGGTCGTCGCTCCCCTGGGTCGCGCGCTCGATGTTGAACCCAACATCGTAGCTACGGTAGAGGCATTTCCGTCTTCCTGCGATGACTTATTGCGGAGAGTGAAGCTTTTCAACGACATCGTGACCGACATCGCCCAGGTATTTCGGTCGACTCGTTTACTTCGCACATTCTCAAGACGGCACAGATTCACCCGTACGCGTCGCTGGCCTGGTCTGTGATATCACCTGTCATCAAGGTCTGTCGATCTCTCAGTACGGTCTCTTTCGTCATCGCTGATGTTGAACAGATACTCGTAGCCCAGAAAGATCGCGACGACCGGGTCGTCCGGTTAGTGGGCACGATGAGCGACGTCTTTGCGTTCGTTGAAGATGCCGAGCCGCTGAAGAAGATTGAGAAGCACACGAAGACCATCACGACCCTGATCCAGCAGGTGACGGAGTGCGGGTACTTCATCGCCGAATATACCAAACCAAATTTTTGTGGGTCGCCATCAATTGTCAATAATCACCCACTGAACTCTGCATGTAGTGAAACGGATGGCGAAGTCCACGACGTCTGACGTCGACAAGACGATCGCCGATTACAAGAAGAGGCTGTAAGAACTCAAGACCGCCTTCCTCGAGGGCGTTGCGGTGCAGACCGGAATCACCGTCGTTCGTACGATGAATGTCGTGGAGCACATCGGTAGGTCCGTCCTCCGGATATGGCACTCAGATGTTGATGGATGGGGATCACAGCGGAAGCCATCGACCTGAACGAGATGGAGTATGCGCTCGGGGCTAGATACGCGCGCGAGAAGGCGGCCCTCCTGAAGGCAGTGAAGAACGATCGAGCCCTGCGAGCGTCGACTTCCCCCTCGGAGCAGCTATACAAGTTCATCGTCGAACCTAGTCAGTACCTCGACAGTGTTGGACCGCTCGTCGTCGTGATAGATGCTCTAGACGAAAGCGGCGATGAAGACAGTCGCGAACAGCTCTTACGAGCCATCTCCCAGCAAATCATAGGCAACACCGTCCCGTCTAATATCCGCTTCCTCATTACGACTCGTCCAGAGAACGATATCCTCGCCGCGCTTGCGCCAGGCCCACAGATTATCCGTAAACAAATGAGCGATATTCAGGATGAAGTCATCGATGGCGACATCGAGAAGTTCATCCGTCTGTCCCTTTGTCACTATGCGGAGCTAGAATTGTCTTGGCCAGGTCAGGAGTGGTGTCGACTACTTGTCGACCACTCCCAGCATCTGTTCCAGTGGGCTGTGACGGCTTGCAAATTCATCAGAGGGCATCGTGTGGCTGGACTCGGGCGTTGCGAGCGGTTTCATAGGCTCCTGCAGATCGGCAACACGGATGGGGTTGAGTCACTTGACCAGCTGTATCGGACGATATTGGAGCAACTGTTCATCTACCCAGACGTGCGAGCGCGATTTCGCGATGTAATGGCTATGGTGCTCTCGCTCAATGAACCGCTGTCTCTTGCCTCCCTTTCAACATTGTTTGGAAAAAAAGTAGATGTTCGGGCAATTGTCGAACCAATGGGATCATTGTTGGATGGTGTACTCGAAGAGGAGAAACCCATCTGACCACTCCATACCTCGTTTCGTGACTTTCTACTCGACCCATCCCGCAGCTCAGTGTTCCATGTCAGCATAGAGCTGCAGCATTCACTATGTGTTGGACGAGCATTACTTGCTTGCATGCGGGATATGCTGAGGTTCAACGTCTGCAACTTCGAGGACTCTCGGAAGTGCAATGCAGATGTTCCTGATCTGCCAAGTCACATCTGCAAGTCCATCCCCCCTCACCTGTCCTACTCATGCCAGCACTGGATGTTCCACCTGCAGTCTACAGAATGTACATCAGCATTGTTGGATGAGGTCACCACCTTCTTCAAGACTTTCTTCCCCTATTGGCTTGAAGTCATCAGCCTCCTCTGCCTTTCCTCCCCACAGTCACCCCTCCTATCTGCCATAGAGACATGCAATAGTTTGAGTAGATGGGCCAAGGTAAGATGAAAGTTGATAGTACATGCACTTGATGTTAAGAAAGTGATAATAGGGCCAAGAGATTGCCATGGTAGCATCAGATGCCTCCCAGTTCATCCAAGTGTTTGCTCCTGTTCTGAGAGAATCAACACCACATCTCTATCTATCAGCCATGCCCCAGACTCCATCCAATTCACCACTATGCAAACTTTGGGATGGACATTTGCAGAAGCATGCCTCAGTCACCTCAGGGAATCCAGCCAAGTGGCCAGCAGAAGCCCATGCTCTGCAAGGGCACATAGATTATGTCTTATCTGTTGCCTACTCACCTGATGGCAACCATATTGTCTCTGGCTCTTTAGACAAGACCATCAGGGTTTGGAATGCCACCACTGGTCAGTGTGGGGCAGGTCCATTCCAGGGGCATACAGGTTCTGTCTGGTGTGTTGCCTACTCACCTGATGGCAGTCATATTGTCTCTGGCTCAGAGGACAAGACCATTAGGGTTTGGAATGCCACCACTGGTCAATGTGTGGCAGGTCCATTTCAGGGGCATATAGATTATGTCAGGTTTGTTGCCTACTCACCTGATGGCAACCATATTGTCTCTGGCTCAGATGACAAGACCATCAGGGTTTGGAATGCCACTGCTGGTCAATGTGTGGCAGGTCCAATCCAGGGGCATATAGATTGTGTCTTGTCTGTTGCCTACTCACCTGATGGCAGCCATATTGTCTCTGGCTCAGAAGACAAGACCATCAGGGTTTGGAATGCCACCACTGGTCAATGTGTGGCAGGTCCATTCCAGGGGCATACATATAGTGTCTTCTCTGTTGCTTACTCATCTGATGGTAGACATATTGTCTCTGGTTCAAGTGATTGTTCCATCAAGGTATGGAGGACAGATAGGCTTTTATCCTATAGTACTTTGCATATGGACAATGGTTGGATTCAATCTTCTAATGGTTTATGCTTTGGTTGGATCACTCCTTGGTCCAGGCATCCTGGCTATCTTCCACTCCATTCCCTAGTTATATCTTCCAACAGTGCATACCAACTGGATGTTGACCCCTCCCTGTTTGGAGAGTCTTGGGAATATTGTTGGAAGTGATATTATTGTCCCTTGAACTCCAAGCAATGCTGTCTTGGTGTACTATTACTTTCCCAATCATCTTTGCCACTATAGCAATCAAAGTGCTAAAAATTTGATGCCATCCTAGTGTCACCATTGTGGTTGCAATACCAAGGTTGTCCTAATATGTGTATCATGTACAACAACTAAAACACATGATCTGGTATCAATATCTCCATTGTTGGTATCCTAAGCAAGGTGGTTAAATGATGACACCAAGTGTACACATATCTAGGTCTCTTGGTACAACAAAACCTCACACTCTGCCTGTGTCAGTCACTGGTGCATGGAGGCCTGGTCTCAACTTTTCAGGAAAGTCAATGACTGAATTGGCCTTGGCAGAGAGCAACATTGTCATCAGGACATCCATTCAGACAGAAGAACTCCAATATCTTTCCACATGCTACCAGTAAGACAAGCTGCTGGTACTTGAAGCCAATGTCACCATCAGGCAGATATCAACTACATGTTCATGTGAACCAAGGAGGCATTTGGCAGATTGGACGTTGTGTTCAACAATGTGACCATTGTTAGAGTGGCTGAAATGATGCTGATGAACAGAGCTTGTGTACTGTTTGAGGTCAATTTTGGGGTCATGTGGCTGCTGACCTCTTCACATAGGAAAATGAGCTGGGGTATAGAGAAGTGCTATTGCAAAACAGTTCCATCTTGGCAGTGACTTCTGTTACACTTGGTCCAGGTAGGGCTGAGCATAGCCTTGAACGGCAAGGTCTTTGGATCTAGGGCAAGGGTTTCGACCTAGGGGGCATCTTCTAGGGTCAAGGGTTTGTGGTTCCCTGGGGGCCTTCTCAGGGAAGGGTCAAGGGTTCAGCCTGAAGTGGTGTGATCGAGGGTTTGAGGGAGTGTCCACTCAAAGTAGGACGAGGACTTAGAGAGTCAAGGGTTCCATGGCAAGCAAGTGTATTCCAGGAGGGTACTCAAGGAGGTTTAGCTTAAGGGAAATACACAAGTGAGCAGGGGTTTATATAGGGGAAAGGAAAGGTATGACTAAGTGGATGAGTCAGAAGAAGTCTGAATGAGTCATCTGCAGTAAAGGATGCTGTAAAACAGCAATCCTCCTTGGGGAGAACAGCAGGTGAGGGTCTGTAGGTGCAATATGCTCAACCCAAAAGGGGGCCTGAGATGTTTGCTGAAGTCCAAGTAGCCCTAGGATGGACTGATGCTTGGACTGAAGGCGCAGGAAAGCGGAGTCTGAAAAGTCCGAAGTGCAGTCAAGGATGGAGAGGTTGAGGAGAGGCTGAGGATGAAGGGAGATGGGTTTTCAGGTGATAGGAAGGGTTTTTAGGTAGTCTGATAGGTAGAAAATAGATGGTAGAAGGTGAGGTAAAGGAAGATAGAGGGAGATACATGTGTAAATACTCTAAAAGACCTTAAGTATGCCCAAGAACGTCAGGGCTTGTAAACTAAGGTGCAGGGCACTGTCAGGTACAGGGGAATGCCTAAATATAGTGGCCCAAAGCAAAGGGAAGTGATCTGAGAGCTGTTGGATGGACCAATGCATAGTCTGGACTGTGGGAAAAAGCGTTGGCCCTTTTGGTCTATGGCCCAAGAGTGGTTCGGGGCATGGGAAAAATGTTGGTCTTCATTAGTCCTAGCTCCGAGAACATTGGTCCTATGAGATATAAGACCTGGGATGGTTTTGGGGCAATTGGATTGTCTCAGAGTGAGGCCTAGGAGCTCAGGATGGTGTGTGGATGACAGGAGGATACATGGATAGCACCATAGAGCAAGCTAGCACTCTACAACACGTCAGCATGTTACTAATACAATGGAAGGTTGTGGAATGTGTTGGAATATTCCATTGGTTCTAAAGAAGTGAGAACTAAGAGAGGAACAAGTCAAGTCATCAGGTTACACTAACAGAGTGTGAAGTGGGCAAAGAAAGAAAAGAAATTGTAACATTATCCCCTTAATATGTTCAAAGTTGCTACAAAGGATCAGAAAGAAGAGTAGGAGGGGCCCAGGGAGCTGGTGGTGTTGGACCAGGCTATGTTGTCATATGTGGCACCGTTGTCATCATCATACATCCCATTGTCATAGGCATCTTCATCATCAGTGGCCCAATGAAGGCCAGGAGAACATGTGCAAGGGGAACGTGATACAACCCTAAGACCTAAAGTCCTTGAGTTACCACTTGTCAACCAAAGCTCTGTGGAAGGGAGAGAGTTGGCGTCTAGGCTGGGGCCTTAGAGAGGAGGATACCCAAGTGAACTAGACTGGGGATGCCAGTCGTCGTCCGCTGGGTTTATGTATTCATGGGCTACATAGGTTTACATAATACGTT
>JBBPLT010000186.1:0-47754 GCA_038089955.1 Strobilomyces dryophilus
AGAGTCTAGAAGGGCACTGCCCTGATAGATAGGAAAGAGGGTGGTGACGTCATGGACAGAAGGCAAGGCTGTGGCTGTTGACCATGAGTCGTTGGAAGTCTAGATTGAGGTCTAGCCTCTCTAAGGGGAGGGTGTGGCGGCACTGCCGGCACTTCTAGGGGGTCTGTTGTCCAGGCTCCAGGAAGATGTGGAACGAGTGGCAACAGTCTAGGGTCAGAGATAGAGGCGCTGCCTCCATCTAATCAAGGAGATAGCTGTGGCACTGCCACAGATAAGATAGTGAAGTGGCACAGCCACTGATAAGAGGTAAGATAAGGTGGGGCACAGCCGCACCGTGATAAGATAAGATAAGAATGCTCAGCATTCTTGAGGAAAAAGATCAAGGCCCGTGCTTGACCAAGGACTTGATAAGCTGATCTTGCAGCCAGATCTTGTCCGATAAGCTCCCAGAGCTTGATGTTACGACCCGAGCATAACAAGAGATGGCATTCCAAATTGTTATGGTTTTGTTTTTTTGACCTAGTGACAATATGCCTCCCATCAGGTGAACAGACAACAGATAAAACAGCATCTTGATGCTTTCCCTGGAGCTGACTTGGAAAAAAAAAATCAAAGACTGTTGGAGTTCTTTGGGTCTAGAATACATGGTCTGTCCACTCCCCAGTGACATCCCAAACCCTGATGGTGTTGTCTTTTGAGCCAGAGGTAACATGCTTGCCATCAGGTGAGTGGGCAATAGAGCAGACCAAATTTGTATGCCCCTGGAATGGACCTGCCACACATTGACCAGTGGTGGCACTCCAAATCCTGATGGTCTTGTCTTCTGAGCCAGAGACAACATGCTTGCCATCAGGTGAGTAGGCAACAGACCAGACTCACTTTGTATGCCCATGCAAAATGTAAATGTCTACTGGCCAATTTTCCAGGTTCCCTGAGGTGATTGATACATGCTTCTACAGATGGTCAACCCAGAGTTTGCACAGGGGAGAGCTAAATGGAGTCTGTGGCATGGCTGATAGGTATAGGTGAGGAGTACATTCTCTGAGGACAGGAGCAAACACTTGGATGAAATTGAAGGGTTCTGATGCTAGCATCGCAATTTCTTGGTCCTATTATGACATGGTCAGTTATGATCTCACAGCACACTACTTGATCTCACCTTGGCTCATTTCTGGAGAATTGTACATGTTTCTATGGCAGACAAGAGGGGTAATGCTTGGGAGGAAAGACAAAGGAGGCTGACAGCTTCAAGCCAGTAGGGAAAGAAAGTCTTGAAGAAGATGGTGACCTCATCTAGTAATGCTGGAGTGCATTCTGCACACTGCAGGTGGGACATCCAGTAACAACATGAGTAGGATAGATGATGGGGAATGGCCTTGCTGATGTGATGTGGCAGGTTGGGAACATCACTGTTGCGCTTTCGTGAGTCCTCAAGGTTGCCAATGTTGAACCTGAGCATGCCTCGCATGCATGCAAGCAATGACTGTCCAATATACAGTTTGTGCTGCAGCTCAATGCCAACATGGAAAACTGAACTGTGAGCTGGATCAAGAAGAAAGTCATGAAATGATGCATGAAGGGGACAAATGGGTTTGTCTTCAACAAGTACACCATCCAACACTGATCCCATTGGTTCAATGATCGCCTGGATATTCAACTCTTTGCTAAATAGAGTTGAAAGGGAAGTAAGAGATAGTGGTTCATTCAGCGACAGCACAACTACCATCACACTATGAAACCATTCATGCACACTTGCGTGAATGAAAAGTTGCTCCAATATCATCTAATACAGTTGGTCTAGGGATTCAACTCCCTCAGTGTTTCTGGCCTTGAGAAGCTTGCGAAACTGTTTGCAATGATTGAGACTGACACCATGTTGCCCTTTGATGAAATTGCAAGCTGTCGAAGCCCACTGGAAGAAATGTTAGGAGTGCCGGACCAGTAGTTGGCACCACTCCTGCCCTGGCCAGGAGGATTTGAGCTCGGTGTACTGATGAAAAGAGTTATGGATGAACTTTTTGATGTCACAATTGATGTCATCCTCGTGAATATCATTCATTTGTTAATAGTCAATCAGCAAGCCTGGGGCCAGCACAGTGAGGATATTATTTTCCGGGTGAGTGGTAATGAGGAAATGGAGATGAGATGGGAAGTTCTCAATCTGCTGAGAGGTGGCTTGTAGAAGGTGTTCATGAGTAGCATTGTCACCACTTTCATCAAGGGCATCAATGACGACGACAAGTGGCCTGACGCTATGGAGGAATTGGCTGGGTTCAACAATGAATTTGTCCAACTGTTCGATGGGGGATGTCGATCTGCAGAGTGCCCAATTGTTCTTTATGGCCTTCAGTAGGGCAGCCTTGTATTGCAGGCCGTGGTCACAGAGGTCACATGCAATGGTACTGAACAAATTTTTTGGACTGCAGTTCGTGGCATTGCTCCTAGCAAAGCAGTATGATGACCCAAGTTGGCCTTGCCCCTCATACAGTTGAGCAATTGAGTGTGCCACAGTAGACTTGCCCAATCCAGCAACACCCATAAGTATGCACATCTGTGGTGCATCATCACCAATGTTGTTGAGAACAACGCAGATTTGATCAAGGAGAGACTTGCAAGTCCCCACCAGGCACCCCTTCTCTGGTGCATACCTAGCGCCCTGCACATACAGCATATCCTTCAGGTCAATGGCTTCAGCTGCAATCCACATTGGTGATGATCTGAACACATTATCCAGAGGTGGGACCTACCAATATGCTCAACAACATTCATTGTATAAACAACAGTAATAGCAGTCTGTAAAGCAGCACCCTCCAGGAAGATTGTCTTGAGTTTTTGCAGCTTAGTTTCATAGTCCATGATCCTCTTGTCAACATCAGACACAATGTATTTCACCACCCACTTTACTGGATAGAAGTTAGCAATTGTCACTGAGTAGCTGAGAACAACGAACAAAAGTTTGGCTTCATGTATTCAGTGATGAAGTATCCACACTCTGTCACTTGCTGAATCAGAGCTGTGACAGTCTTTGCATGCTTCTCGACTTTTTTCAACTCTTTGGCATCATCGACAAAAGCAAAGACATCATTCATCGTGCCCACCAAGCTAATGATCCAGTTGTCATGCTCCTTTTGGGCTACAAATACCTATCCAGAACAACAATCAGCAACATCAAAAGAGGGCATATCAAGTGACCAACTGACCTTGATGACAGGGGATATGACAGACCAGGCCAGCAATGCATATGGGTGAATCTGTGTCATGCTCAGATCATGTCAGGTGAACAGAGTTAATGCAAATACCTGAGCGATATCAGTCACGAAGTCATTGAAAAACTTCATCCTCCACAATAAATCATCACAAATAGATGGGAATGCCTTTATTTCAGTCAAGACTTTGGGTCCAGTCTCAACCAAGTGTTCAAATGAAGCCACAAATGTGGGAGGGATAAATGAGTTGATTGCTGTGTTCACCCCAGCAACCACATCCTGGGCTTGATGTTTGACAGCATCATCTTTGACTACGGATTCAGTATCTGCCACGTGTTCGAGAGGAGCAGCAATTGCAGGGGGGAGGAGTGAGCTAGCAACCACCTTCGCTTCAGCGGCTCTTTGGCTAACTTCACTTTCGGCAGCAGTGTCTTTGTGAGGTGTGACGCCCAACGCGAACCCAACTGTGATTCGGCCAAGATCACATCCATCAGGGATATCCAGAGGTGATTCGAAAACTGGATTGTGGAGATCGTGTCAGTGGATCACATGGAGCAATAAGTCTGCTCACCATCATCCTTCAACTTTTTCAGAATGGCGCCAACCGTATCAGAGAGGGATCCCACTAATTCGTTCTTTCCGACGTGATGTTTTTGGTAAACCTGCACGCGGAGGACGGCACGATCATCCCCATGGCTGGGAGTATTCAGTCTCCTGGCATAAGGTAAAAAACGAATACCCACAAACACAAAGATCGTTCCCAAGAGGTGCGGTTCTTCTTGGATTCCTTTGCCGTGTCCGTTGATCGCGAGGCATCGCCCAACGAAAACTTGACATAAAATTGTCTCGCAAATGGAGATTTGCGCCGCTTTTGGGTGAGGAGTTTGATGTCTGAGAAACGATGAGTTGCATGCAACGAAGTATCGTCTAGGACACTATACCTTTGATGGTGATCAACTCGGATTTCACTAGGCTAGAACTTCGTTCAGCACGGTCCAACGAAGTTATTATGGGATGAATAACACACATACGGAGCATCTGGGGGTGGATTGGTAGTATCCATAGTGTTTTGGTTGGACATACGAGGGGACAGAGGATGAGAGCGGGAGCCGAATACTGCAATGAGGTTGCAATGCGGCAAACGCTTGGGACAGAGTCGCGAAAATGATACCCGGCCCGACTCGGATGACGACGTTATCAACGCCCAAGACAGCCCTCTCTCTGATACTGCCCTTGCCAGTGAATGCTTAAATCACCTGCAGCGATGCTGCTAGAGCCAGCACGAGTCACCGAGAGTGGGCGCGCGCACACTGCTCGCCCTGCTCTCGTGATGGTTCAATCTTGCTCGACGATCCCTGCTCAGTGCTAGCCACATGCAGGAGCTCGCAGCTATCCTCCACCATGACCTCACCTCCCACTCCACCCTCGCCTACATACCCCGGCAAACACAGCACGACAACCACATGTACTACTTGCCTCTCGCGAATCGTGATGTGGTGATACTTAAGCCTGGTTTGCTTCGAAAAGGTGGAAACCACGCGAGTTTCGTCCTTCACGACATCGAACTTCGTGGGGGGTGCTCCTGCGACATCTAGCACGCCTTGTATGCGCACTCGTAGGATCTCACATCTCAGAACGAGTCACCAAGGTGCGCTGTATTCAAATAGTGTTTTCTAGTGAGTTTGCGTCTCTGTTACGGGCTAGGCTGGCTTAATGCGATGTTGCAAGGACGGCTACACGTGACATGTTTTCCGGGTGACCCAGGGCCTCCTGTCGGCTAATCGTCCAGCGGTGAGCATACGATACAAGAATATACAACCGCTTGACAAACTGGACAAACGAGCAGAGGACTGATTCTAACTCGATTTCGCCCATGACATCATCACTTACTCGCATTCTTGGGCCTGAATGGGTCAGTGTTAACTCGAGCGTGCACTTTCTTCCAGCTGAACAAGACTGAGTGCACATTCGTCAAATTTCTCGCTGTCTCCCAAGCCTTCTTTTCGTGTGCGTACAAGACCCTTGAGTTTATGTGCACCACGAATTGACCTTGAACCCCTTTCCGTCCCCTCCCTTTCGGTTGGCGGACGGGGACGGTCTTCTTCAAGGATTTAATCTCGAGTACTGAATGGTGAAGAATGCCTCGGTGTCACTTTAGAAGCCTGTCGGTGCTGGGTCGTATTCCAGTGCCTTGGCAGTCGAAAGGGGCGAAAGACGTGAAACGTCTCGCCTGAATGTCTCCGCATGCTACGATGGTCTGCCTGCACGCACGGTGGCGTCGCTGCTGGAGGTTTGGCAGTCTCGGAGTCCATGCCAGGCTGCCCCTGTCGTTCCCCGAACCTCTAGCACGGAAAGAGGAAAGAAGAAGGTCCGACGCGCACTCGAACGACAAGCGAGAAAGGATGAAACCAGCGTACCAAACACATTTGAGAGTTAAAACGCTGGTGCTCGAGAGTCGGAAGCGAATGGATGTCTTGCACCTAGATGTGATCGATCACCTCTTTGCAAGAAGCGCCCCGTAGAAGCCTGGCGGCGCTGTGAACATGTCGATACGGACGGGGGTAAGAGACGACAGGGCGTCGAATCCTCCCGGAAAGCGCCTCTGGCTGTGGTAATCGGTATACGTGGGGAGGTACAACTCAAAAACAGTCCAGGTCGAAGTGCCAGTGAGAAGTCCACGGGTCGGCCCTCGGACAACGATGCTGCCCGAAAACCTGAACAAAGGTCAGCCATTTTTTGGTAGCGTTGAACGGCACTGGACGTGCCAGTGATGGCGGGTCCAAGTTAGGACCCGACTCCCTGGGCCGGCGCGACTCCGACATCCATCCCAAGTCGCGACGCGCACGCCGTTCTTCTGGGACCATTCCTCACTTTGCTGCGAAACTCGCATGCAACGAGGCGGGCCAGCGCGGCAGTGACGCAAAAAGAGTTCACAGATTCGTTACTGGTTCTATCAACGCGGCCCACCATATCCTGGTCCCATTCGTCTTTCGTTCAACACTCGAGATATTTCCATAATCGGTCCAACGCAAGACCCAGGTGGAAGACCCAGAAATGGTAAAATACCGGTAAGTTGAACTTGCAATGAGGCAGAAAGTAAGTCCACACTCGAGCCACAGTTTCGGCCGACGAAACCCAGCAGGACTCTGAGTGAGTAATTGAGGAACAACAGACAGTAGTAACACGGCCTCTGGAACGAGGAAAAACCATGTATCATCTGGCTTGGATGGGATCGGACGTAGAATGACGCGGAAGGGAGTACATATACACGTTTCTAATAGACTGCGTCGAGAATGCGCGATCCATTCAAGTTTCCTGTTGTTTATCCACCACAGTCCGATCCTCTTAATGACCCGATTTCTTTCGTTCAGCTATATAGTGCTGGTGCTTCTCCAAATCTAAATGGTCGACATCAGCAAATAGTCCGCGACACCTCCACAGGAAACGTACCGTGCGCCCACATGGCCGCGCCGATCCTGTTCGAGACGGTAAATGCGAGCCCAATGATCGGGATGTCTTCCAGTAAAGCGGCGGTAAAACCAAACACTGGAAAGGATGTCTGCGTTAGTCCACGAACGAAATCGCCTGGAAGAATAAGAGCGTATGATTGCGCACACCGGTAGTCCCACTTTCGTTCTTCGATGAACACGGCGACCTCGTGCGGCGTCATCTTTTTTGCTTTAAAGTACTTTGTGCAGCAGCGCGGATTAGAATGACGACAAGAATGAGAAGCGATGAATTCACCGGTTTGTGGAGGTGGTGTGCTGTCCCCATGGCTTTGAAGCCTGCTGCGACGAAAGTACCTATGAATGGGTACAAGGACAACGGGAAAAGAAGTGCTAAAGACATCGAAAGTTTATTGAGACGTATCGTTGGCGCGCGCCACGTACCTTTTTTGACAACCACGCCCACAGCCCACGAACTCATCGCACTACCCATGCGAGCGCTGAGTCTCTCGTCGACGACCGGCGGCACGTCCCATTCCTCCACGTAAGGCTGCCAAAATTCAGGGCCCTTGCCACGAGAGG
Source organism: Strobilomyces dryophilus (assembly GCA_038089955.1). Lineage (NCBI taxonomy): Eukaryota > Fungi > Basidiomycota > Agaricomycetes > Boletales > Boletaceae > Strobilomyces > Strobilomyces dryophilus. The sequence continues at coordinate 7,235 of JBBPLT010000186.1, forward strand.
CGACAGTCTGGTCCCAAGCACGCTGCCGAGCGATGCGGATGTTCCGAGAGAGAAAAAAGGTGATAATAGACGTGACTTGGGTTCCGATGAGAAGGATTGCTACGTCTGACAAGAAGCTCCATCAGGATATGCCTACGTCATGCGAGCGAACAAGGACGAACAGGTGGAGAGACTGAACGGCAATTTGAGTCCGAACAAGGTTTCCTCTGCAAGGTCCGAAGCGGTCTGTGAGAGACGAGTGACGAAGCTGAAAGAAAAGAGAGAAGAAGGGTTGTTGAGCAGCAGCCGTATGATGTGCCTTTGGATTCTGTATGTCAGACTCGCCTGTTGGACGGGTTGGTCAGACTGTAGTTCCGCGAACTGACGCTAGGACGCACCCAGACGAATCCGACAACGAGACCTCGCTGTGCGCCATGCTTGCACTTGTCCCAAGCAGGTTTGTACAGCGCCTCGTCGGTGCACAGTCTGTAGACCCCGACCACGACGTAGGACGGGGGGAAATTGAGACGGAGGGTCGCTCGCTGGAGGTTGGCGGGCACCGCGTCGGATTGTGAGTGGGAGTTGGCCATCGAGTCGGTCGTGCGACAACCAGGTTAGCCCCGAACAGCCAACATCCGATGCGCCTTCTTCGGGAATTTGGTGTTGGAAACTCGTTGGCTTCTGGCGACTTCTCTTCCCCCGAGTTGGTAGTTCCCCTCAATGATACCCTCACTGATGGGCCACCCCGACAAAGGGACGTCTGGCGACCTTCAGCTGATCAACGTCGACCTCACTGGTACGTCTTTGGACCACTGTATCGACCTCAAAAAGACTCCAACCCAAGTGTACAGTCATCAAAGCAGATTTACCGGCCTTTGCCAGCGACTGGTCCAAATGTTTCGTCCAAATTCACGTCGACGGTAGTACGAATCCTCTTCGGACGCAGCCGACCAAAAGGGCTGGGCAGCACGAGTGGGAGCAACGGTTTTCTCTGTGAGCCCCGCGCAGAGCTCGATCACTTCTCTGGACCAAGTCTCCCCTGTATCGTATAGACCAGCGCGCTCAGAGACGATCCTCCGCTTTGAGCTGAAACGCAAAGTAAAGTTGTGGCGCCAGCAGTCGCTGGCTTTCGCGGAAGCTCCGATATCAGATCTCTTATTGAAGCGGCAAGAGTCAGAAGGTGAGCACCAGTCAGCGAATGCGCTTCTGTGGGCTACAACTATGTCCACAGGGCAAGACCAAGATCTCCCCATATACCTTCGGCCATGCGATGGGGAAAGCGACAAGAGCAACACCTACTGGCGACTTCTGATTCGGCTACATGGGACACGCAACATCCCCGAGGTGACAGAAGAACCACTTGTCGAGAACGTCGGAAAGTGTATGGCCGAAATTGTGTCGAAATTAGAAGCATTCATGGGTGTCTGCGACGCAGTTTCAGAGGTGTGTGCAAGTGGCTATTGTGGCGCTTGGCACCAAAGTTGATCCCACTTGAGTAGTTACATCCGATGGCAAAAGTAGCCTGGAGGATAGTGACTGCGTTCTACACGGTGCTGACTCTGGCGGACCTATCTTCGATTATTTCTGACCAATTGCCTAGATCACCAAAGATCAAGCAGATCGTTATGGGAAGCTCGAGGAGCTCACCGCATTGATGAAGGACTCATACGCATTCGTTGAAAACATCAAATCTTTTCCGGAAAAGATACCCGCGCTCGAAGGGACGATCCGTAGGTTGCTGTCACAAACAGTTGAATGTACCATGTTTCTTCGCGAGTGTAGTGGACATGGATTCGGAGGTAGCCTTCTCTCCGGTCACTCTTTTCCGAGGGCTCATGCAAGACCAAACAGAAAGACTGGCGTTTAGCGCCTGGACGGACCGCCAGATCACAGCCTTCATGCAGAGCTTCACTTCGCTCAAACAATCGTTGGAAACGGGCACCTCGATACAAACAGCGTTCGTCTGTTTCCGTGTCGACGAGAATGTCAGCAAACTGCGTAAGGTGTATCCAATCCTTTTCACCAACATTATTGACCCTAAATCAATCTAGTTGATGCCCAAGCGCTTTTGAAACTTGGACCCGCGGACATGGACGATGCGGCGCGACCCGAATGTCTTCCGAACACGCGCATGGATATCCTCACTGAAATCTTTGCATGGATCTCCATGCCTACCACCGAGAGTAATGTCTACTGGTTACATGGTTTCCCCGGAGCGGGCAAGAGCACGATTGCGACGTCCGTAGCCAACATCTCCCGGGACCTTCGTCGTCTCGGCGCATTCATGGTTTTCGCGCGAGGCGTAGCGGCTCGCCATGACCCTACGTCGCTCGTTCGTACGTTGGCATATCAACTTGGAGAGTTCGACCATCGCATTGGTAGTGCTATCGCCAAGGTCGTTGAAGAGATACCAAGCATCCGACAAGCTCCACTTCGCATCCAGTTTCAGAAGCTTCTCGTCGAGCCGTTTACTAGCCTCCGGGACTGTCTCAGGGAAGGCCCAATTCTCGTCGTGATCGACGCGCTCGACGAATGCGGGGAGTCTGGTGCGCGCGAGGATCTCCTCAAGGTCCTTGCATCCGAAAGTCTCCGGCTACCACCAACCGTCCGTATCTTCATCACCAGTCGCGCAGAAGGAGACATCCATAGCGCGTTCAGCGCTCAGTCTCACATATTTGCTCGCGAAATTGATATCAAGTCGCCAACGAACGAGCAGGATGTTCTGACGTACATCCATCACCGGATGGTCGATATCCGGTTGCAGAACAAGTGGTTGGATCTCCCTTCTGATTGGCCAGGCAAAGCGTGGACTGAAGCCCTCGCGCTTCGAGCATCTGGCTTGTTCATTTGGGCTTCCACTGCTTGTCGGTACATCGAAAAGGGACAGGATCCAGAGGAAAGACTCTGCCAACTCGTGCATACGGCTCTCCGTGCAGATGCCAAAGCGGCGCTCGATAGTATATATGTGACAGCTCTCGAATCGGCAGGTAGATGGGACGACGTGGCCTTCGCCGCCGACTTTCGTGATATCATGGGGTTGATCATCGTCGCAGAAAATCCGCTCACCGCGCGCACGATCGATTTCTTGAACGCCAGCATGAACTCTAACAAACGGCGCCCGTGTCTGCACACGATCAGACATCTAGGAACAGTGTTGCGATGGGCGGAAGACAAACCTATATGCGTCATGCACCCTAGTTTCGCAGACTTCGTCACGGAGCGCCGGAGGTGTGGCTCGGATGCGTGGTTTATCGACCGCCCGGCCCATCATCTACGGGTTGCCAAGCTCTGTATTGCTCGATTGGGCAAAGTGCTGCAGAAAAATTTGTGCGGGCTCGAGCTGTCGACGTCCGGCTGGAAGGTCGAGCTTTCGGAAGACGTCACGTACCCTGCGAGGTACTGGGTCGATCACTTGTGCGGCTCGAAGACGCGAGGCGAAGAGATGGTGGTTGAGGAGATATATCACTTCCTGCGCTCACACTTCCTTCATTGGATCGAGGTGATGGCCATGATGAGGAAAGCGAGGCAGTCGATCGGGTTGATGATACGATTGAAAGAATGGATCGATGTAAGCACTGAGTATCACTTCCTGAACCCGTTCGCTTAAAATGACCAGACCTACTATCCCGATCACGAAGCCCTTGGCCTATTCGCAAAGGACGCCGTCCGGTTTTGTCAAGCATTTACGCACGTATACGAGCAACACCCTCTGTTGGTCTATCAAGGCGCACTCCCCTTCACTCCAACAGCATCCACGGTGTTTCAGACGTTCAATGGGGATCCTGATGTCCCCGTCATCGCGGGCGGGTTCCGCGAACATTGGTCCCCCCTGCTTACCGAGTTTGGCCGGCCTGGAGGGGGCGTTTCCGCCATCTCATGCTCGTCAAACGGTCAGTATATCGCGTCGACGAATGCGCGGAACGTCTTCGTTTGGGACTCGATGTCGGGGGAACTCGCAACCAAACCCATGCAGGCGGCTGGGGCCGACTTTACGACCATAGTCTTTTCTCCGAACAGCGAACGCATCGCGTCCGGATCGACCGATGGCACGGTGAACCTGTGGGACGTGTTGTCCGGGGCGCATGTAGGCGGCGCGTTGGAGCAACACACCGGACCCGTCTATGGTCTCGCGTTTTCCAATGATGGGAGCATGCTAGTGTCGGCGTCGAAAGACCAGACGATCGTCATATGGGATGCTAACGAAGGGTCGATGCTACGTGCGCCCCTGACGGGACACAAAAAGACGATTCTTGGCATCGCGTTCTCTCCCGTTGGACTGCGTTTCGCGTCGGGTTCTCGTGATAGGTCGATACGCATATGGGACGCAGCCACTGGCGAGGAAGTCATTTTCATTCGTATCGGGGCCGGTGTTACCTCCCTGGTGTACACTCCGGACGGGACCAAGATCATCTCCGGTTCCGACGACCGCGTCATTCGCGTCTGGGATGCACACGACGGTACAGCGATCTATGACCCACACGCAGCCTTACAACCTTCCCCCATCGTTTTCAAAGGTCACAAAAGCGATATTTTCTCCATCGCTATCTCCCCCTGCGGCACCCTTCTCGCGTCGGCCTCAAAAGATACCACCGTCCGGCTCTGGGACGTCTCGACTGGCACGGAACTGACCCATCTCATCCGACAACACCGTCTCCCCATCCGCTGCGTCGCCTTCTCGCACGACGGACAACGGATTGTAACCGGCTCGCAAGATGTGACGGTACGCGTATGGGACGTCGAGAGCACGGGGAGCATGGGCGCGCCCAAGTTCCACAGGTCACTCGTCACGCACCTCGCCTTCTCCGTGGACGGCACGCGAATCGTGTCCGGGGGGCTCGACAAGACCGTGCGGGTATGGTGCACCGAGAGCGGGCGCGCGCTCGTGGAGCCGCTTCGGTTGGAACGGGAGGTGACCGCCGTCGCGTTCGACGACGACGACGACGATAGCGCGGAGCGAGGCCGGATCTTGGCGGTGGACAAGGAGGGGACCGTGTTCGCGTGGGACGAAGCGACGAGGGAGCCGCTGGCGGCGACGCCTGAGGATCATCCTGCATCGTATGCGCGCGAGGGGCCGCTCGCGTTAGAGGGGCGTTGGATCGTGGACAAGAGGACCGACGAGGCGCTAAGTTTGTTGCCCAACATGTCGCCCGCCAGGGCGAGGGCGTCGCACGGGAACAAGATCGCGATCGGGTTGGCCAACGGGAGCATCGTCATTCTGCATTTTCCGCAGTCGGCGGAGGACTCGGTTGGACGTGCGTAATCATCGGGTACCATGTACAGGCGATGTAGACGCGCCGCTGGATTTCGTTGCTGAGGTGAACTCCTAAGAATGAGAACGAAGTAGCCAAGTACGTGCAATGGACGTGAACGATGCAATCGGCATAGTGCTGGAAGGGCTATGCAGCCACGTATATATCTCTACTTTACAGTACACACCATGACGTTAATGGGGTATATTTCATAGTCTGTGTACAATTCAACCACGCGTGCGACAAACACGTCACCATCACGAGCAGAGCAGATGCTTTTAATTGGTGCCCGGGTAAGATATATAATGTCTGATGAAACATGCATGAGTGTGAAGGGAAAGCATGAACGTGCGCGGCGCCATGTCTTTGCATGACAGGCGGCCTTTGGCACCCTTCGTAAGATGAGAGAATGTCCGCACACTGATGATTCGTGTTTACACTACCTTTGGGAAGTCGATCAGTTGAATGGTCGGAATAGCCTGAGTGTTAACGGGTCTCCGGGACATTGAATCAAACTATGCATAGTTTAGATATCGATTTACCATCAATGCATGATAGACCTTACTTCTACACGCTGGGCAACATTTCCACCTCATCTTCCTCTGTGGCGGGCAACCGACGAGCGAGGAGAGTATCCAGGAGGGTCTAACAAGGACAGAGAATAAGAAGAAATACTGTGTCATGCTGAGGACACTCACATTCGTGTAGATTCGGCCGAGGGGTATGCAAAATATGGTGTACAGATTCTGGTCCGGGAGAAGGACAAATGTGAACAGAGAAGCCACGGTGAACAGGCTGGCGAAGAAGCCCGTCTGGGTGACAGTACGGATAAGTCGGTTCAGAATCAGAATCATGTCCGTCCTCTGGGAACCCGTTCGCCAATGGGCAAAGAGAAGAACAAGTGTAACTAGTGATCGTTGTAGTCGGTGATTATCACGTTACAAGTTAGAATAAACGGGCGCACTGGTAATGAACATGTCCACGATGACCTGCACAATCAACCACGAAACAAGGATGGGGGTAGTCCTGGGCATCTCGTCGAAACTAAATCAGTCGAATCAGCCTGATGTAGCACGGCAAGCATGAGACGTACACTTTAATTGTCCAAGCGTCGACGCTGCAAGCTGTACCCAGAACGAACGAAGTGATCGCCAGCACGATGACCACGCCATATAAGATTTTCCTATTTGTTAAGCGCCAAATTCTACGGCACGCATACCACATACGAGGTTCAACACCTCAATCATCGAGTATATAAATATGCATACTTTTGTACACTTACCTGACCCCTAACCATATCTGCGTCACCAGGGCAGCAAGCACAGTTGTGAGAGGGCCGAGGGCGTGTGGCCAAACGATCACTTCGAGGATCATTAGGACTAGCCTGGAACAAGTAAACGCGAAATCACACCTGCAAGAGCTCTCGGCTTGTCGAAATCCGTGACGCTAGGATGTTGTCATAGGTGCGAGTAGAAAGGAATGCCGGCAACCATACGAACGTATAACTCCATGCCATATATATGACTCTGCGGGAAAGGATTATTTCAACCAACAAGCACTGGTAGATGGCATGACTCACGATCCACTATAAAATGTGTCCAGGATGAACAGGAAGAGCACCATATACCTTGAATCACTCGTCAAGACTATAAACCTGTAGACAGATACCAGACAGACCGTGTGGTTGGTGGATCACCGAATTCTTGGCAAAAGACATGTAATGGCAGATCCATCCTAAGTTACGGAGGATGCTTACTTCTCAGGTAGTATGCTGCGAACTGGTATGCGACCAGCCCATACAAGAAGGTATTGACTTCATTCGCGGGTCAGCCAAAATTCGCGTGCAGGATAGATTTATGTAACAACTGCCGACGCTCACAAAACACGCTCACTAGGAGGACACCTGTTGTTGGATGCTGTCAGAAAGGTTCAGTCTATCGAATGTTTCATAGTACCAATGGTCATGTCGTACGAGCCCATGGGAAGTTCTTGGTTACGAGCACAAGGCTGAAGTGTACAGGGAAGAGTGTACTAATTCAGCTCGATTCTTGTGATTATATGATGTTGCGAGGGTCCCGGGAGGACCAGAGAAATAAGGCCACTCGCCGCATACAGCATGCCATGACCAACTGGCAGCAGTGGCCATTCGCACGTCCACAGAGCATTGTGGATGAAACGAGAGCCATCCATCACGATGCGTGTGGCCTCCGGGTGGCTTTCATGGCAACGCCACTTTAGCCGCTCGACAAGTTCAACATGGGTCTGAGGCCTGAGAGAGTGGGAGTCCAATGTGTCCTTGATTCTCTCCAGGTCACCTCGTCTGGCTTGACAATGTTCCTGCCGCATTTCGGCGCGAGGAGCGGCGCTGGACTCGGAGGTCACGGTGTTGGAGAACTTGGAGAACAGCCCGCCGTCACGGTGTACATACTTTATCATTTCCTTTTACGGACACCGTTCGTTCCCACCTTCCTCCAGTCTCGTACCATTCGACTGGAGGTAAGCATACTAGTCACACTCCTTCTTTTCTACCTACTGACATAGTATTCACTTATTCCGTCTAGGTCGTCCCCTCTGCTCTGATAGGAGGATGATAATCGGTTTGTGTAGTAGTCTGGGGGGGAAGTCGAAATTTGGATTTACTTGTTCGAATGGTCAGGACCTTAGTAACTACCAAATATGGCGCGAATTCTAGCCATAGATTCCGCCTCATTAGAGGGCAGGGGCCGAAGGCCCCAGTCCAGGGTCTGTATGTGCAGTGGCGGACTCCTCGGGCTGTCAATTCCCACTTGTGCGCCCGTCTGGCGCCGCTCTCCGAGGATCAGGGCCGGGCTGCCAAAGCACACGAGGGTGGTGGCATACGGTACGCACAGCGGTGGGTAAAGGAGCGGTATTTGGTGCGGTTTCGAGCCAGCGAAGGCCCTCGTCAGGGGGCGCCGCTACCCCGGCCGCTCTCCTTCCGAGTTCGTTTAGGCGTACTCCCTATCTCGAGACCTACCGAGGGAGTTGGCTAAGGCGCGATGCCGATCGCAGGTGCGACGTTTTAGCGCGACCCCGGGTAGACAGGTTGCAGTTGGGGCTTGAGCGAGTGGGGAAGAGGGATGATTCCTGCTGCTTTAACCTGATCGAGTCATGCACCCCCAGGCGTCACGAGCAGGTGGCGTTTGGTCGAGGCCATGCGATCCCCACGGCAGTACATACCGCCATGGGACCCGCCCCCCGCCATCTCACGAGCGACACAGACGTGTGGCTCGGACGCCGAAAAATGACGAGGAGGACCCGAGTCGCGTATTCTTCGGGGACGACATGAGTACAGCGCGCTCACCTTGCGAACCCAATGGCGTTCCGCTTGCGGAGAAGCAAGGTCGTCATGACGATTGCGATCAGGATATCCACAACGGTAGCGGCGGCAAGACACGCGACAATCAAACTCTGTCCGCCGGCACCGAGGGGACGATCGGAACACGGGACGTACACTCACCATAAAGAAGTTGTCACCGAGGACTAGATAACAAACAGCATGTACGCTGCAGGCCAACGAATGAATACACACGAGGATACTGAGCGCCGAAGTGAAAGGAACGTATCCGTCAGTGCTGTTGAGATCGTAACATAAACTGGGAATCCATTGGTGAACATTCGGCGATGCGACATGATTGACTCACGGACAACAGCCACTAATATTCAGCAATGGCTCCATCAGATTTTCAATGCAATGATACTTTGAGATCTTACCGACCTGCAAGATCGCCTGGAAAAGCTGACCAACAAGCTTCCAGCGATCATGAAATTCTTTAGGAAAACAAACACCCTACCAAGAGGTGATGCACTACGAGGTTCTTCCCGCTGACCGAAAAATCTGCGAGCAAAAAAACAAGTGAGATGACTGTTCTTGCGCGCACAATGAGACCAAGATCTGGATAACATGGGCTCTCTGAGCCCCATCACGAAATAGATGAATATCATCGGTAGCATCTGCATCTATTACTTACTGATCAATCTTGCTGAGGCACCGATAACTGTGAATTACGACGATGTCTCTAGAGGTAGTTCAACGTGACAATTGCAGAGTCCACGAGGATGGCTACTCGCGGCACGATATTGACGGCGGATTCAGTAAGCCGGCCATGATGCATTTGTATGCTATGTGGAGCATGAGATGAATCAAGGCAATGCAAATAAGCATGTCTGCGCACCGCAGAAATATTCAAGGCTTCGTGAATTGTATCAAGTATCCTATTGCAATGTGCCAAGGCGTCGCAAACCGTGACGACACCGACCACACCATAAAACAACCACCTAAGTAGATAATTTCGTTATCGCTCTAGGTATGTTGACGAGTTGACTTGCGGAGCTCTTCATGCAAGGTGAATTGTTGAGATAGCTAGAACGGAGATGTGATAGGATCGACAAGTGCGTTCAAAGGATAATGGAATTATTAGACATAATAGCCCAGAGACATCGTTCTACCGATATCAACAACTATGCAACTTGAACGAAAAGCGCTCACGTTTGCATACACAGAAAGTGGTCAACGAGACGACTGAAAAGTACATGGTCCTGTACACGGTTCCGAATATCGGGGAAAGTAGGCTGTTCGATATGGCTCACCGTCCCTCGACATCGGTTGAGACTCGAGATGAATATATCATGATAGTGGATAGCTCCTGTGGGGATCCGTCCAATGAAGTTCCATGCCGTTGTAAACCCTGGACCGACGCACTCACAAAAAGAGGGGCCAGTTCTAGATGCCAGTTCCTCCTGTACTCGTACACAACTGGAGGTCGTGAGAGCGGCGCGTTTCGATTAGTAGAACACGACGATGCGAGGAGGCTGTGTACGGGAGGTGACGTGCGACCTGACTCGGAAATAAAGGAAGACGCTCTGACCATCAACTCCGAGAACCATCGCGACGGGCTCCCCACCGAAACGACGCATGCGTCTTCGGTTTTGAGACGCTCTCTCTTCCTGAAACTTGCTCGCGTCAGAGTCGCTGACTTGCAAGACTCTTTCTTTTGGTACGAGGCGGGTCACCCCGGTGTGAGGACGATTCACCTATGCGGGAATGCCTCTTGTGTCCGATCAAGACTGGTAGACGTCGACCCTGGACTGCTTCGAGGTCAGCAGAACCCACGTACGAGCATGTTCCCTGTCATAGAGAAATTACATACCGTAGGGCCAACGACCAGAACCAGAAGTAGTGACAGCTCAAATTCACGCTGGCGCCGTCGTGGCCACGGCGTGTATCGCGACGAAGACATCGGACGGAAGACGCGGACGGAAAGAAGTGGAGAAGTGACGCTTTTGGTCTCCGATTCCGAAGACCTACCTTCCGCTGAGACCTGATCGAAGCGAACGCGTCCGCATCGTGCCAACGTTGAGCGGTGGGTCGCACCACTCGATCCAGGGGGTCGCTCACTGACCGACGTGGCCTCACAAGGACAATGGACCGTTTCAGGAATTCACCCTACGCCATGACGCCAGGCACGACGCCCAAACCTTGTCAGATCTAGGTCAATTTGAAACGCTGCACTGGCATCGGTCCGAGATACCGTCGCCGTCGAGTTCACCTCAAGGTCTCCATATCATCGGAGCACCGAACGCTTCTCCGGTCCGACGACCCTCGTCCGGACGCTAACTCATTGCTGAATCGTTCCTGTCAACAGCTCGCAGTCGCGGACCGGAGAGCAAAGCGCCGCGTTTCGTATAACAGACTTAACGTTTCTGTCGTCGCATACGTCGAACATCATCGAATTCCTCGTGTCAATGATGCCGACGGACGAATCTAATGTGGTGACATACTCTGTATCAAGAAGGGTTCCGAAGGAAAGTAAGAAGGGATAAAAAACGATCGTACGGGATCCAACGGCCAGTATCGTCGACTAAGTTTCGTTTAGTAATTCGACATGTAATGAGCACCACCCGTTTTCCGCGAGATGGAGACAATCCAGGAAGAGATATAGGAATAGGCGTAAGAGCAGAGGGGGCGCGTGAGTACATAACCAAGCAAATGAGGCGGTACTAGTACTGGTACAGATTGGTATTGCTGGATGAAGAAAAAGAAAAAAAGAAAAGAAGTGAGAGCGCAGCTGAAGGGCGAGCTCGAGAAGGTTACACGACGCGTGAGCAAATAACAACAATAGCAGGAGAGAGCAGAGGAAAAATCTATGGGATGATGAGACTGATTGATAGGGAAAAAAATACGCCAGCATGACCAGCATCGGACGCTCGGGCCGTTCATTCTCCCCCGCCAGCGAGTTCGAGAATGAGTCTGCAGGCGACGTCCATAAAGACGAACGGAGAAACGACATCGTCCTCCTTCACTGCAAGTCCGTCCTTGATCGACCGCCCGTCGGAGCTCGAGTCGGGCAGTAGCATATCCGGGTTGGCCATCTCGAACTTGTCAGCGCCCGGCTCCGTGGACGCCTTGTACGTCTTCTTGTGGTGGAAATCGACCAGGTAATTTATCGAGTCCACCATGTATAGTTGTAGGTTCATGAGGACCTGCGAGGCGCGTCAGCACCGTCTTTGTCATCGTTTGCGTGCACGTACCACAACGCCCTGAACCCTCGCCCGCGTCTCTATGAAATACACGCTCGCCGCTGCCCGCAAGTCGACGGTGTCGCATCCATCCAACTCCTTGGCCCGCTCAATCTTGGCGCCGTTTGTGCTCGATCGCTTCCGTTGCCGTCGAACGCCACCCAACCCCCCGAGATTCCGCTTCTCCTTCCACTCCATCCCGAGCGTCTTGAGCGTGCGATAAATTTCGAGCATGACCTCCATGGGCGGTGATCGACTCCGGATGCCAAAGTGCCACTTGGTCCGATGCTGTTTCTTTTCTTTGACGACTGGCCACGTGCGTTTGGCATTGGCGTACGAGGCCAGGTGGTGTTGTTCAGGAAGTTGGTCTGGGAGAGAAGAGTTGAGGACCGCAAAGTTGTTGATTTCAGCGTCGAAAGGGGGCGTCGAGAAATCGAGGCCATCGTCGATCTCGTCGTCATCGTAGTCGCCGTTGAACTCGGCTTCAAAGGGGTTTTCTTCCAAGTCGCCCGCTGGCGATAGGGCGCTCGGCGACATGGTGTTCCTAGGCTACATTCCCAACTTGAGTCAAGACGCGCGCAAGAAAAAAGATGACGATCCACAAACATCCATGGCTGCCAACTTGGCATCGCGCTCTTGCTCCTCGAACTCTGCGACTAGACCTCGTCAGCTGAGATATCGGCGGATCAGCGTGGCACTCACGGTCTCGCCCTGCCCTGCGCTTGTCGCGTAGCAGCATGTATGCCACTTTGACGGCGTTCCCCTGAACACCGTCGTCCCTCCGAAGACATTCCCAGATGTCTTCCTTGTCTACCCCTTCCATCCTGGTGGCGAGCTCGTCGACGACGTCCTCTTCGATTCGGCCCAATCCCTCGATAATTTCGAAATCTAGCGCCTTCCCAGGCGTCACCAACGAGGAAAGGGTGCCGAGAACAGGACCAGGGGGTGGCGGAAGAGGCGTAAGGTAGCGTTGGAGGTCAGTCTTGTAAAAGGGGTGCTGCGTGATCTCTGGAATAGTGATACGTTTGACAGGATCGACAGCAAGCATCGCATTGATGAGACCCCTCGCATCGACGCTAAGGTAGCTCGGCATGTGGTAACTTCCCTCTGCGCGCCAAACTTGAGCGACCCAGTAGGAACGAACGAAAAAGGAGGACGTACGACTGATCTTGGTAAACAGCGTCTGAACGTCCTCATCTTCAAAAGGAAGTCTTCCGCAGAGCATGACATAAAGAATAACTCCACAGCTCCAAACGTCGATCTCGGGGCCCGTGTAAAGGCCACCCCGGATGACCTCCGGAGCGGCGTAGTTCGGACTGCCACAGCTTGTCTTTAGAAAATCCCCATCCTTGATTTCGTTCGAGAGACCGAAATCGGCGATCTTGACGTTGAGGTCGTCATCGAGCAGGACGTTCTCCGGCTTCAAATCTCGATGGACGATCTTCAATTTGTGGCTGTACTCGATGCCGGATATGAGTTGCTGAAAGAACCGCCGAGCGCGTGGCTCCGGCATGCGCCCGTTGGTGACGATGTAGTTGAACAGTTCTCCGCCGGCGTATTCCAGGACGATAATGATATCTGTCGGAGTGGATATAACCTCGTATCTGCGAGGCGTCTCGTGGCGTCAGCACGTGGGAGAGGCGTAAGGAATGCGGACGCACAGCTTGATGATGTGGGGGTGTCGAAGGGTGCGCATGTACTCGACCTCGCGCTGGACCCGGGTCTTGGTCTTGGTCATATGAATGACGGCCTTGGAGATGTACTTCATGGCGACTCGCTGGCCGGTGATGGTGTGCGTTGCCACTGGCGAGACGCATCAACGGAGAAGGAAGGGAAGATCGCCGTGAGTTGGGGACGTACTCTTGACTTTTCCAAAGGTGCCTTCGGCGATGTCGCCGGTGACGGTGTACTCCCCGAGCTTTGAAGCTGGGAACTGAGTTGGCTGGTCGCTCATGTGCAAGAGCCGTCGAGGATGTCGTCGTCGTGGCCGTGGTCGTCGTCGTCGTCGGTGCGTCGGTGGGCTGTGTTGAAAAAAGATTCGTTCGTGGTTTTGGCCGATTGGCAAGTGGAGTTACGTATCCGTTCGGGGTCCCCAGCCCCAGATTATATAAACTTTGGCGGCCCCCGAGCGCACAAATCTCGATCACGTGCGGTTCAAGGGGAAGGCAGACGGAAAGAATCTCGTGTGGGCCTTTCGAGCAGGACGACCGGAGCGGACTTCTTCCGTTCCTTGTTCCTGCGGCTTGATGGATTCTTTCCGTCGTTCAGCTCCGAAACTTCTTTCTTTCTTTGTTTCCTTCCAGGATAAACTTAATGACTAAGTCCGAAGTGGATTCAATTTAACGTTGCCATGATATCTGCTCCTCCCCCGATCCAGATTTCAACGCCCATCGTCTCGCACAACTCCAACGCGACGAACGTTACCAGAGTGACTGACTCGCCGCAGACATGGAGGACATACATAAAAAGTTCTGATGATTAATTCGTTCGTCTTTCTGCGACGACACGTGGACGCGCGGTCCGTCGCTCGCCCGCTCCACAACGATAAGGCACCACGGAACCACTGCGAGACACCGTTCGTGCGTTGGACGCCAGAAACGAAAAAGCCTCGCGACCAAGGGGATCCGAGGGCGCCGCCGCCGCATCGCGGATCATGGACAGTTCCATCGACCGCGTTCGCATGGGCGAAAGTAAAGCACCTACCCATGCGTCGACCTCTGACAGACTACCCACCAAAGCTCGGCACGTTCTCGAGGCACACGGCCTTTGCATCGTCCAGCGCACAAAGGCAGTGTGCGCCCCCCGCAAGCCTAAGGGTTTCGGTTTTTGGCTCCTCCTGACCAGTCACGTCCAGCTGCAGAACTTGCCTCGATGAAGAAGGGTGCGACGAAAGCGGCGCGTACCTGGCTCGGACCTCGTCTGAAGGAGACCGTCTCGTAGGCCTCGGGACCGCCGTTCATAAGTTAGGAGATTGATTGAATTACGGCGCCGTCTCGGCCGCGGACAACAGGTCAGCGCTGCTCCAGCTACCCGACGACGCTAAACTCAATCAAGCCAAAGCGCAGCGGGATGATCGCACTGCCTGAGGCCTGGCTCCGGAGAATCCATTCAAGTCAGATGCTAAAGTCTTGAGTGATCCGCTGGGCATCCACCGCCTCCATCATGATCGGCCCCTCACGGACGCTAAGCGATTTGTGATAGACGGACCAGTCCCTGGTCCCTGAGCCCCTTGAGCCTGGCAACTTGAAGGGTTCCGCAGGTTCAAAGTACGGTGAGAAGCGGGGTGGCGCACGAATAACTTTGATCGCAGCATCATTCAGGCACACGTCACCGAGTCACCAACGAACCGATGGGAACGGCGTCCGTCGACCACCCACCTTTGACGGCCTGCTGCACGGGCCTCCGGACTCGCTTCAGTTCGCTTCAGCTATGTAGTCTGAGAACGGACGGACCCGGCCGAACATCGACCCTGACGGAGAAAAATCATGAGGTTACGAGTCAGCGAAACGGGATGAAAAACGTTCCGTGACGCCCGCTCCAAGGCTCCAAGCGTGCTGAGGGGGGACTGATCCGCGTCTTTTCGTTTGGTTCGAGGTGCTAACGGTGATCGATGACGCGAAAGAGCGCGGCTTGACCGTATACCGTGCTCGCATGATGAGCGATGTCAGGCCCCGGATGTCGCAGCCCAAGGTGACCTAACTCTTGATGTTACTCACGGGCTCGGTCTTCTCGCCGAGGTGCACCATAACCCTACGGGGAAAAAAAACAGTCACGTCTGGCTTCACGACAAGGAAAATGCCGAGAGAATCAACTCGCGAAGAAGGGTTCTGGCATTTTGCTGCGGCGCCTTGATTTTCCAAGCGGTCGACCTCGCAAGACGTAAGTATGGTCGTCAACGTTCGACTTGAAGTTTCGATGCGAACGCCGTTCGGCTCGAGCTAGTGGCTTTGATCCAGTTGACGTGGACGAACGTTAGAAACCAGTGACCCCACACACGATCCGAGGAGCGGAGTCACGAAACGCGTCCCAACGCCACCGCCACCAACGCGCCGCGTGCCATCTCCCGTTCACCATGTCCGCCATGCGCCGCGCCCACAGCGTCCGCACCTACCCCCGCACCTCCCTATCCCTCGACCAACCCCCCGCGAGTGATCTCCCCGCCCTCGTCGAAGAACCCGACGACCTCCGCCGCCAACTCCTCGAGAAAGACCGCGAGAACGACAAGGTCTGTGGTCCCCTCCCCCTCTTTGCGCCCCCTCACCCCCAGGACAGCTCCGAACCACGATCCTCACCCTCCAGACGACCCTCGCCGAACGACCCCCACTCCAAACGATCCAGTCCCTCGAACGCGAGTACAAGAACCTCGATCTCATACTACAGGGGACGCAGCGCGAGAACGAGCGGTGCATGGCCGAGCTCGAGCGTGCGAGGACCAGGGAACGGGCGCTCGAACAGGCTCTCGCCAGACTCGCGGGCGAGAATTGGCAGGTGAGTCTTCCTCCCTTGAGTGGACGGTCGTTGATGGGCTTCGAGACGGCGTTGGACATCGCTCCCCCGGCGACGGTCGTTGCGAGGGCCGTAGGGTCGTCGCTCTTGAATCGCACCCCGGCGACACCGCCCCCGCCCACTGAAGCGTCCGATTCGCCCCCTGCTACTCAAGCTTCCATCGAAACCACGCTCTCCCAGATTGAGCAGATCCGCCTGCTGGTGCTCGGCATGGAACAGCGCATGCAGGAGCGCGAGGAAAAGTTGACAAAAACGATCGAACGCGCCGAGGCGCAGGAAACAAAGTGCGAGACGTTGAGAAAGGAAGTGTTACCCTCCAAGACTATTCTGTAGACCTTGTATCAAGCGCACGCATTCCTTGTATTCTAGGACATCTATACCCTCACCCGGATCAGCTACGCTCGCGGCAATATATTGCGACTACAGTGCGTGGTAGAACAATGTGCTATGGACATGCAATATGCTAGGTGGACGTGATGCAATAACGGATTGACAGGATGGCTGCAAATTCTAGCGAAAGAATTGGATATGTAAACATGAAGCGCACTTCAATGAGCTTTTTGGGTGCCCAGCGTGAAGGTGGGCGGGCTCATGGCGCATGGTAAATGGTGGAAGAAACGCGCACGACTTGGATCGGTCCAAATGAGCATGAATCAAATAAAGAATGATGGTCGAGAGAGTTCGATGCGAAGATTGTTCTTTCGTGCATGCGGAATACAAGGTCGGTGTGGTCGAGACGTAGTACAGCGTAGAATCGAAGTAGGATATTTGCGTATTTTGATCGTCGAAAAGAATGTGGTTGTATGAATGCTTGATCGAATATGGTGGAAGCTGTTGCTGCGAAGCCTGCAAGATCGATGCGGGAGATGGTTCAGCCCATGGTAGTGCGTAAATTCATGTATGGTTTCCAATGTAGGCCGGAATCCCGGGAGTTCGTGCGACAGATGAAGTTGCGAAAGATGCCATGAACCAAGATGGTCGATGTTGCTGGAACGCACGTGGAGTAATTCAATACCCGTAATAGGCGCGCTGATAGGGATCATCAGTCACGACGGCGTCAAGGGTAGACCGCACGAACCATCCTGTCGCTGCACGGACGATCAGAGGTGTTACGACGCCCAAAAAGCAAAACTCACAAAAGCCAGATAACTTTGGATCCCGTCTTGCACCCGCGAAGCGTCACGATGTGTCCCCGAATACACTCGTAGAGCATCGTGCGTTGATCCTTGTCAGCCTGAGGAACATGAAATACCCGTTACCGAGGGACGTAAAACGACCCACCTGTGGCAGTACGTTAGCGATGAGCTGACTACCTGTAACGGACAAGGCAAGGTCAACGATCATGGCACGGCGGCCGCTGCGGGGTGACATCAGCGTGGCGTCCAAGCGGGTCGGGTATCACCAAGGTATCACCGACCCTTTTGCTGGCTCACACATTCTCTTAACAATCCTTGAGAGGGTCTCAGGGCCAGCTTCCTTGAACGCTTTGGTGACGGACTTGAATCCTTGTTCGTTGGTGGCGTAGTCGAGTAAGTCGGCGATCAAATGATCCAGACACATCTGGCGGTGTTTGGGTGATCCATGCTCCAAGACTAACGTTCGTCTGTCAGTAGCTTGTATCCGGTTAGCCGTCGACACTCACTGTGTTGGATGCAGTACGATCCCCACTGGTTTTTAGTGATTTCACCAAACACTGGAGATCCTTGATTTAGCAGTTCGTCGATGATGCCGTCCTTGGCAGATTCTTCGAGGTTTTCAAACGCGTGCTGTGAAAAACGTGAACAACGCCCGAGCGCGTCACCCACATGGGACTCATCACCTGAACAACAAGGGACCCGGTTTCGTGACACGCAAGCGAAGCCCACTTGCCTTTGAGTGACTTGTTGACGCTTTCAGGCAAAACTGAGGTCACGCAGAAGCGTGGCGGACGGAAATGACTCACTAAGCGAATATCGGTGGCGCCGGAGGAGTCCAGGTCAATTCCATTATCTTAGGGCGATTCGTCATCAGACTCGAGCGGTGGCGACGGAGATGTACCTTGCTCCACACATGAGACGCATGCTTGTTCACCAACGTTAGAGCGGGATCGCCGAGAAGAAGCTCTGACACAATGAGCAATCTAATGTCTTCCTCGCAATCTAGCGCCTTTTGAAGGACGTGACATCCGTAGCAATTGGTCGCAAGTTCAACCACTCGACCTCTGCCGGTTGTCATGGTACATGAGAGTCGAGGAAAACCTGGGTGTCAGAACGAACCTCATGCAACCCACGATCTTGCGCCGCTCTTCGGCAGTCGCAGCGGCCTCGAGACACCTCTGAACAGCCCAATTCCCAAATCTGCGCCACCTTGTTAGTCATACACGTCTCTCGTAACGACGAACAAATACCGATGGGACATCATTTCGAAGCCCCGCGCGCAAATAGCATCTATGATTTTATGACGTTCCTCCAAATCAGCGACTTTGAGTTTCTGCTGCAAAAATATCGACGCCTGCTGATCTGACGACTTGATGATACGTGCGACAAAGACGTGATAAGGCGGAGACGAAGAGGGATGAAGGAGCGACAAGAAGTTGATCGGCTGCGTGGGTGAAAAGACATTTCGGTTGACCTGAATTCGAATCAAAGGAAGAAGTCTCACCTCGTGGGAGTGCGCTCCCACAGACCCTTGTCGAGTAAAGGCATTTTGAGAGGGAGACATCCTCAAAGAGTCCTCGGCAGATAGACCGGGCGAAAAATCACTCAAAACCTTTTCATCGGCCCTGCGCCACTCTGGCACCTGTTGCTGGTGACGCCAAGCGGAAGACGAGACAGTGGACAGTTCCGATCGACGGACGAGGTGGGGGAACGCGCTGTCGTACAGAGCTTGATTGCCAAGCGCGGGAGAGCCATTCTCCGAGATTTGATCAAAGAACGGAAATCCCCCTGAAGGGAGCGTACACGGAGCGTCCAAAAAACGCGACTGGGGGATATTGACAGCGGTCAAAAAGTCGCGCGTCTTCAAGGGGGAGCCAGGATCGAACAACAGAGAGGACGGCGAAACACCGGACGGCACGGACTGCACCTCGTACGGGGGAGTGACCTTTAGGTCAAACGTGGTCTTGGCAGGAGACAGATCCGTGGGGGTCAGTAACGCAGACGTCGTCGAACTGGGGGACACGTCGGGGGAGCCTGACAAGTTGGCCGCCTCACCAGTCAACGCTCGCGCAGGCTGCTGGTGGCACGGCGCAGGCGAATTAAGGTTGAGCGCGCGCAAGAGCTGCTCGACATGCTATACGACGCGAGAGGTGAATATATGCGCCCGAAATCGTGCGAAAATACAACGTGCATCGTCGTCGAGCTCGGGGCTCTGCCTCTTCCTGCCATCACCGATGGTTCCGATATCCCTTTTCCGGGGTGGACCAACGAGACCCACAGGGCCAAACACGTCTTCGCTGCCGAAAGTCGGGTTGGAGCTTCGGAGACCCCTCTGCGGACGAGGGGCTGGTTTTTCTGCGTCGCGGGAGAAGGTATCGACGGCGTTCGGCCAGGTCGGACTGAGCTGCTGTGGCTGCGGGGCCCAGATGGAGGCGGCGGTGGTCCTTGATCGGGGGGGATTGTAGTCGTCGGCGAACGGAAGGAAAGACTGCATGGCCGTTGCGAGGGAGGATGGTGGGTGGGGCGAGGAAAGAGGGGAATCGCGACTACAGAGTCTTTTATATGGATTTTCGAGTGCGCTGACGGCCCGTCCGATGTGACGATCCCCCGGAAGAGAGAGTCGCATTCCTTTTCAGGGGAGGATCCGACCTAATTTGGAAGACTTCTTTGCACCCTCCGACGCGCCCTGTCCGGTATGACAGGCTGTAGTGCTCGATGCGTTGCCGTGAGTTCGACTATCTATATCAGAAACAGACGAGGCTTATCACAGACGATAGGCCTCTCTTGGTGTGATCTAGCGGGGCTTGGACGGGTTCGCTGTCCGTCGCAGAAGGCGCTTGACCGAGCGAAGCTGAATGCCATCTTTGACCCTTCACAACGTCACGATTGGAACATAGTGATCCGCGGTAGAGATCGAAAGTAGTGACGGTGCGCCCGACAGTAGAAATCCGATGTATTCGTGAAGGGGGACACTAGTACGCTGGCAAGGGACGATACGGTGCACAATAGCAGGAGCGACGACCCTCAGAAGAGAGCACAGGAATAAATTTTCGCGCAGCGTGCACACGGCTCTGTGGAGCCATCAACGCCGTTTACTTGAGTACGAGAAGTATGAACCGGAAATTTCTCATGTATCATGAAACCCAAACGGGCTTTACTTAGGCTAGGGCCCGAATCTACGAGATGAAGATCACGATGGGAGATTTGGGGCAAGACGGTAAATGTAGATGGCAGGGCTGCGGGTTCTCGTACAAGAAGAAAGGTTCCAGAAGAAACGGAAACGGAAAAAGCCCCGTGGTACTTAGATACGGCGGTTGTCGATCTCTGGGGAACGACCGTTGGTTGGCTGGCTGGGGAGACAGAGGACGGGTCCGAAGACGGCGCCAATCTGGATGAAGCTGGGTGCGACTTGGCAATCCGGGACAGGACGGCGATCAGCTGTCTTGTGCCTATCTAATGCTCACACGAGGGGGTGGCGTATGAGTCCAGACACAGAGTCGGAGTGCAGTGATAGACCGGATTTCCCACCGACGACGCCAGTGCGCGTTGCGGTACAGTGAAGAGAAGGACGAGGCGGAAATTAACGCATCTTGCCAAGTTTCTGTAATCGAGGGTGGTGATGTCGTCGGCGAGAGAAGAGTCGATAAGGAAAAGTCGAGGGAGAAATGAAATCCACGCCAGACATTGAGTAAGTACACGAACGGGAGCGTGCGCGGGAAGCGGCCGGGCCGAGGAGGAGTGGGAGAAGAAGATACGCCACAGAAGGGTTAACGAGAGGTTGCGGGGGCCGCGTTGTAGTCCAAAAAAGGCAAGTCTGGCCGGTGTGCCCGGAGACGGCGTTTATGCCGGCGCTTCGTTACGTACGGTTTCCCATCGTTTGGGGGGCGGTTCAGCGGCGAACTTTGGCAGCGAAAAAGGCGCAGTTGCGCCTGATACATATCTAGGGAGATCCACCCCAGCCGTTCCTGTTCCCCCCATGTCCCCCCTCCTCCGCCTCCCTCTCGAGCTCCTCGAGAAGATCGCGTTCGAGCTCTACGACGACCCATTCGCCCCGCCCTGCGCCCTCCTCCCGCTCCTCCTCACCTCGAGGCACTTCTACACCGCGCTCAACTTCGCCTCCAACCCCCACCTCTATTCCCGTATCTTCCGCCTCGCCTTCGACGACTCTGCCCTCGTTCGTCGTCTCGGATATCTCGATGCCCCCGGTCGCTCCTCGCAGCTCCGGACCAACTACGATGCCCTCCGCTGCATCCGTCGCGGCGATGTCCGCGCAGACGATGTTCTCCCCACCTTCTGGGTCTGCTTCTCCATGCTCCTAGAAAACGACGGCAAGAACCGCTGCCAGCTTGATGCAGCCGGTCTCCCCGATTTCGTCGACGCTTTTGTCCGCGATCGTCTCTATGAGCACGCCGTGGATGGTTGGCCCTGCGAATCCGACCTCAACTCCCTCGCCCTCTGGCTGCTGTGGCTCACCACCACCGAAGGTTCGCTTTCCCTCATTTCCTTCCTTCCTCTACCCAACCTTCCTCCTGCAGACCGTCTCAGGGCCCAGACCCCCCAGCAGCGTGCCCAGATGACTAGGCTCATCTTACCGTTCGTCCTCATGCCCGTCCGCGTAAGTTTCCCATCTCCCCGTCGTCCCCTGTCCCATTGTGTTTCAGTACACCGCCTACTTCGCTCCCCATGTCCACTTCGCTCTCCCAATCCCACACGACATCAAGGAGGCCCCCCACTCGTTCCTCACCGCACATGGTCACTATCCTCAGTATCGCAACGGCTTCACACGTACCGTGTCCCTCTACCATCTTGATAACATTCCACTCGCCGTTCCCCTCGCATCCGTCGCTGCCAAGCTCATCTACTTCGCCCATCGCGAGGTCTTTCCCGTCGGCGTTCCTCCCCATCTCCCGAGAAACCGTGCCCACGCCCATCAGCTTGGCCTCCACATGGTCGGTCCCACTCAAGAGGACGTCAATGAGCTCAACGCGCACAAGGTCGCCAAGTGCGTCCCCAACTCGTCCTGGGAATGGTGGAATGTTATCAAGGACTATGACACGCTCAGTGCAGACGCCTGCTTAAAGCTCGCTCCCAGCGCCTGTTGGGATGACGAGTGGAGCCGCCTTGCAGACTGCCACTCCATCTTTACCCCCGTCTCTCTCAAGCGCATGCATTACACCCCGGGCGTCCTCAGTGGTCTCTGGCAAGGCCGTATGTTGGTACGTCACCTGACACTCCCCACGCCGTCCGATCTTACCATTCTCTCGTGTAGCATCCTGACGACGGCATGTATGGAGCCGTCATGCAGACCCCGCAGATGTCCCAGTCGTTCAGCGAGCAGTCTGTTGGCCTCATTGCCGCACCCGTCTTCATGCGCCTTCGCGAATATCACTGCATGGACGTCGAACCGAATCAGCCCGCACCCTCAGGTAGCATCCAAAACGCGTGGTTCCATAGCTCCGCACGCTTCCAAGAAGTCACGGTGTGTATTCCTGCCATCCCACCGGATGACGTTTCGCTAAGCGTGCATGATGTCTCGTTCAGCATGGCCTTTCTATCACGTGTCAGGAGAGGACCTCCGCGTACGACGAATACGTTGTTGGGGGACCTGCCTTACACGACGAGAGCAAGTGTCGTGGGTGCCAATACCGAGGAACGTCGGAGATCGTATTTCGCGAGGACGACATGCGCTATCTCAACGTGGCTAGCGAGATCCTGGCAAACGAGGTCATGGGCGATGACGAAGACGACGAAAATGACGACGACGAGATGGACGACGATTCGAGCGACGACACGGACGTTGAAATGGTATCCCGCGAGGGCGGCGAGCTCGAGATCACCCGCAAGTGCGATGGCATCCTCGATGTCGTCCTCGTTGGCGAGGTGAGTGCTACTCACCATTTTTTTCTCTGGGTTCTCATTGCTGATAACCCGTTCTCAGACGGACCGTCAACACGGGCAGGCCTGGCATCACTACAAGTTCTATGGTCGCGTTCGTGAATGGGACGGACTTGTGGCGCTCATCCGTGTTCCCGTGAGTTCTCGATTACGTCCCCTTTTCCATCATCTGACCTCCATCCGCGTTAGACCCATT
Organism: Strobilomyces dryophilus; assembly: GCA_038089955.1. Classification (NCBI taxonomy): domain Eukaryota; kingdom Fungi; phylum Basidiomycota; class Agaricomycetes; order Boletales; family Boletaceae; genus Strobilomyces; species Strobilomyces dryophilus. The sequence goes on from JBBPLT010000186.1 coordinate 30,733, forward strand.
CTACAGGCGCAGCGCTCGGTGTGTGGGTCTTCACCGGCTACGTTATCGGGGGCCAAAACTTTGTCGGAAACTGGCGGACGACCTCCCACCCGGGCGAGCCCGTGACGTTTGAAGGCGCGTTCGCCATGTCCAAGCGCGAATGATCAAGATCTGATACCCAGCCGCTAACGCATCTCGCTCGCTCGCTCGCTTTCTTTTCGGTTTGTGCTTCACGGATGGCGCCATTGTCGGTATCTCGTTTCGATCTGTTGTTACATACCCCCTCTCGCTCTGATCACGCATTCGCACGCATGTATACATCATCTATCCTAGATCTCCGTTGTCGCATCTTTCCATCTATTTTTTCCGCTTGTCTTATTTTTCCCGCGTAGCCGACACGCTTCATCTCTCGCATCGCCATCTTTTTTCTTGGCTCCATCTCTTCTGCATAATTCCGGATTCGGCGGGCACCAAGCTTGTTTATCACGTCTCGGTCTTTCTTGCATATCACTTGTGTCTAGATGACGTCCCCTCGTTTTACTTTTCTTTCTTGGAATTTCGCCCCCTCGGACTCGTACGCGAGACGAAAAAGTATTACCACGCAATGGATGACAAAGGACGTTTTCTCTCTTCGGTCATCGGCGGCCGCGCGTCAGTTATGGTTTTAGCTGGGTCGGTGTCACAGGCGGGGATCAACCGTCGACTGGGGGACGATCAACGTGTGGGCCCACCTGGCCACCTAGGTTCCTAGGGTCGATGAGCCGGTTCCTGGGACGGACACTCGGGAGTCGGGCACCGCCGCCACGGACGGTGATCGATGTGTGATCGCCGGCGGAGATTGACGCAATTCAACGTGAGGTTTTCGGGTCGGTGGGGTCGGTGTCCAGTACACCAGAGAGACGGCCGCGAGCGATGTCAGCTTTCGCTGGGACGCCCGCCCCCGCCCTCGGTGTGTGGGCTACACGGGCTATTGCCGAGCAATACGACCGCGCGGGGATCGACGTCACAGCCCTGAGCTCCCGCGTTGAACAGGCTTGAGCCGCGCCGGGGCCCGGGATCGGCGCGGGATTCGAGTTAGGGAATCTAGACTGGAGTGGGGCGGGGACCTGTGCCGTGGCGATCCAGCGGTTCCTAGACGACGCGCGCCAGAGTCCGAATCCGAGCCGTCGGCCTGAGGGGGAACGCGCCCGCCCATGTCCATGCCGCTTTCTCCTACCCCCCCATACGCGGTCTAGCGCACCCACACATGAACTGGAACGTTCCGTGGCATCACGCATCATGCCGCGTCTTCGTGACGTACGAGAGATGCGAACTGTTCAGAATCAGACGCGTTTCGCCACCGTTCGGTTAGACACGTCGGCCGACCGTGTCTCACGCGAGGTGCGTCAGGTGATACGACCCGATTCTGGATTTCGATTTCGAGTCGGAGGGTCGTTTCGACCAGACGCCGCATGCAACGTTGCGTCGCGACCGCCCCGTCCGCAGTGCGACTGCGTTTCGTCGCCACACGGTTCGCGCCCACCTCACTCGCGCGCCTCATTCGAAATCGATGTCGTTCATCTCACAGAGCGGCCGTGTCGTCACCCGCGCCCCTTCTTCGCCCCCCTCCTCCCTTCTTCGTCGTATCGACGCAGCAAGTCCGCTGATGGGGGAGTCACGTGAATCACGCGAGCGATGGGAGATCGATGGCGTCGTTTCGAGCAGAGCACGCCACCTTCTGTCGTTGAACGTGCGGCATCGTCCGCACGGCGCAGATGAGGCCTTGAGGCTCGAGGGTGCCTGTATGGGCCTGGTGTGTCTGCGTGCAAGCATGTACGGAGTCGCGGAACCACGCGGCAAGGCCAGCCGCCCCCTCGTCCTTCGTCCGGCAACATATAGGTGCCGCGACGAGTCGTGGGATGCGTGTGGCGGCGACACGTTCCATCCCCTGTTCCGAGTCTTCGCCGGGTCGATCTCGTCGATGGCAACGGTGGGACTCTTGGGGCCCGTGACGAAGGGTCGGTGGAGCAGGCCGAATGCGTCTTAGCGTCCGTCCAGTCCAGACCCTCCCTTCATCTCCGCTCGCGTTCCATTCCAACCCCTCGAGCCATAGCCCGGTTCATATCTTTGCGTCGATGCGGTGCGATTGATGAGAGGGGGATCGAAGCCCCAGGGGACAGACGGGGACGTTGAGCGTTTCGGGGCTGTGGGGTCCTTGAGTCGTTCGATCGTCTGACGGCTTCTGATGAGGGTCATGCGCAGTGTAGAAGGCGGACGGAGGGGCTAGGACGCGATGCTCACTGCCCTCTTCCCAACTGCGAACGAGGGGAGGGAGGATGGACGTGACGTCCGAGGGGCCGTCACGGAGAACGCCGTGCATCTCTCTCGAGATAAGGGGGATCTATTTGGCCACCAAACGCCACGAGGTCGCGAGAATGACCCAGGGGGTCGTTTGGAGGGAAAACGCGGCGTCCGCGGTGAGGCATGGACGGACAAGTCGCCTGCTCCGTCTTTCTTTCTTTTTTCTTCTTCGTTTGAAGGGGTTACGTGGGGTAGATGGGTCACCTCGGCGATACGGGGACGGGGCGAATCACGATACCTGCCTAATGCGGAGGTGCGGGAAAGAATTGGTCACCCGCGGCGTGGTCCTGAAAAAATTTCCCCGTCGTTTTCGGTCGTTGTCTCTAGTATGCGCACGTATGCCACTTCCAAGCTGGAATGCTCGTTGTGTAATGGTTTTCTCCAGCTTCCCTTGCGAAGACCATGTCAACGACGAGCTATCAAGACTCCGCACCTCGCTCTGCTCGTGGGACACCCATCAACTAGTCAGGGCCCTTGGTCTCGGATTCTCAACGAGGAGGGCCCGTTACGTTGATGGAACATCGATTTGACCGCGTCGGTTCGCTGCGAGGCGTCGTTTTGGCGCTGAGCAGGCGCACGGGCCGATGTGCGTCGCTTTTTCTAGGTCTCTATAGAGTAGAGGTCGGTGGGGTCAGATCTGCCGAACTCGTAGTTGTGGGACGAACATTTTCTGCAATCTATTCTGTCATTGGAATCCTGGCCGCGTGTTGCCGGAGCGAGCAACATTATTGGATTTGACTCGTATCCCCCAAGTGTGTGTTTGTTGAACTCGGGCGAGCATGACGTTGCCCGAGGTCAGGCGGGCCATCCAGTTGATCGTGAAACCGAAACCGGCGAGTACTCTTTGTTCTGCGGGGGGGAGACGTCGCTGATCTACCTCGTGCACCAGTCGTTCGAGATCCCAATCTCGCCTCCCGACCCCCTTTACAAGTTTCCCCACGAACACAGTGCGTCCGAGACTTCCGCTTCCCCAGTATGACTGATGCACGACAGGTTTCTGCGCCGCGCTCGCTGGGTCACCGGGGTACACTCCGTGGTCCTGGTCGCCCACGAGCCAGCGCAGCGCCACGCCGACGCGGCGGGGTAACTCGTGGCGACGTCCGATTGGCAAGGTAAGCCCCTGCCGCGTCGAGCGGCCCGGGAACTTGACGCATACACGCACCCGTGTACACCTTGACGCCACGCTCAGGGTCTCGACGACGGTCTCACCCCGACCCTTGGTCGTGCCATGACGACGCCCCGGCGCCAGAGTCGTGGCTACCTCCGCGTCCCCTCGCCCACGTCCATGTGCCAGTGGGAATTTGATGTGAGTTCTCGTCCACGCCCCCACAAGTCAATTTCGTTGACCGGTACCACCCCAGGTGGGTGCGAATCGATCGTCGATGCCCGAGACGCCGTTTCGGGCTCCGGCGAAGCTCGCACGCGTGACCGAAGCGGAAGAGTTATGTTTGGCATTCTCTCGTAGAAGTGGGACGTCTGGGTGAACGCTGAACCGTTGCCGACAGGTCACTGAACGTCTGAACGACGCCGACGGTCACGCGCGCTCGCGGGCGCCAATGGCGGGCTTCTCATTCGCCCCCTCTCTCGGTCGTCCATCGCCGTCGGACCCTGACGAGAACGTTGCACAGATCGATTCCTCGGGTGGTCATTTAGCCTGCGGTTCGCGCGATTCTCCATCGTCTGACGGCACGGTCTACTTTGACGCCCTGGACTCGTTGAGCCCCTCGCCTTCGAGTTCCGTGCTCGATGGCTACCCTGAGGTAAGGGAGCTTTTCTTGGAGGCCTCGTGCGCTCACTTCACTGTTGATCGCAGCTCCCTGGAAATGGTCCGGTGGCGCGCTCGTCGACATGCCTTTTGCGTTGCCCTCGTCGCTCGACCACGCCCAGCGGACTTTGGAATCCGCCGAGGGCGCAGCACCCCATGGGCGGGAACGACGGCAACGCATCAAGGTTCAATCTACCCTCTTTTCGGCTCGAGGAACCTTCTCCGGAGGACGAATCCGAGGAGCGCCATCGGTCTGCGGCAACGGCCGAGACGAGGCTTGGGCGGGGGTTTGGATCCGGTGGGGTGAACGGAGATTGGGCGGCGGAGCCGCGTTGTCGGTCAGTACAACACCGAGAGCGGGGTCAGGTGTGGGGGCGGGCTGCACGCGAGGACGATGGATGCGCGGTCGCTTGGACCTGTGAGGCGAGGAGGCGGAGGGGGGTATGGACCCGATTGGGCAGTCTGGGCCGGGTCTGCCGTGCGCGGGTGCGCGAGCTCGTCGCGTGGCGCGGTCGATCTGAATCCAAGGGGTTGGCGGACTCGGCCGGGGAACGACGCTTTGGCGCGCTGCCGGGTCTCGTTGGGAGCAGCACCACAGGGGAACCGGAACCCGGCGCGGACGAACTGGGTGTAAAGGAGCGAGCGAGGGGGACGCGTGCACGCCCTCTGAGCGCTTCCGCCTGGCTCACAGGTCCGAGGCCGACCACTGCGCGAAGTCCTGCCAAGCTCATCAAGAGGTGCCGACCGAGAAGCGTCGCGACGACGGACCGACGCGACGCGTGACGAGGCTCGGTTTCTCATCTCGGCCAACTCTTCAAGGTAATATTTCGTGACGCACTGCCCCGTTGACTCCTCGCCACCGCTCAGAGCACTGGTCTTTTTTCGTTTTCTCATTCGTTTTCTCTTGGTCTAGCACGGCGCGCTCATTTCGGGGGTCATTTATCATGGCTTCATGGCTTCGTGGCTTCATCATGATGTATCATGTCACTCGCTGACCGCGAGCGCGATCGTTTGTATCGTATGTATCCAAGTTTAATCACCGAGTTGGCTATTCTCTTTTCTTCTGTGCTCACGCCTCAGTGGCGATGGGCTTACGCCCAGGGTCGACGCCTGCATCACAACGATCGAGCCCCTTCGTTCACACAACCAACGCGTTTCGGTATGTACGGCACGCCACGAGCCGCCACGATACAGGGGGGACCGGACATAGATCCAACTCCCAAAGGGGAGACTAAACCCCATCTCGACTTATGTAAAATAGCTTTTCCAACGGATCGATCACGGCGCCCATCTGGGACCAAGGTAATCCATCATGCATCAGCGGCTGCGCCAGATCGCTGGAAGGAGGGTTGTGGCGGGGCAAGGGAGAGGGGGGAAGAACGAGCGAGGAACGTCACGAGACGACTGTACGTGCGCCACCCCCGGACCCAGCTGCCACGCACGGACGCGACGTCGAGACGCACCTTTTTGCACGACGCACGGTGTCGTCCCACCGATGGGCACCCTCGCCCGCCTTTCGAACTGCACCATGCGGCAGGTTCGCGCACGAGGTACTCGGGCGCCTTCTCGTCGCGCTTCTCCGAGACGATGGTCAGGTGCCGCTTGCCATGGCCCGTGCGCGCCGTCGGGGCGATGCCTGAGACGGCCTTGATCAGGTGGGGTTTAGGAGGGGGGCGGCTTCTTGGTCCCGGCGCTGCCCCAGGCGCTGTGTGGGAACCTGAGGATGATGTTGAGCGATATGGGCGACGTGAGACGTGACGTGAGAGGGGCGATGCGGACAACGTGTACTGTATGTATAGGACGGAGAACGTGGACGCGAGACGTGAGGTGGGTCAGGAATGTAAAATGGAACGGGGCCACGCACCCAGCCTGGGAAGGACGGCGCGTCCACACTCGCGAGGAGCATCGATTTCGGTTTCATTTGCCGTTGGGGTTCTTCGAAGGTTCTGAGTACTATCGTTGCGTGAAACGAGGGTGGAACGATCGAGAGCGGGATTCGCGTACCTTGCAGCACGTCGAGGAGCGTGGCCAGATAGCGTTGCTGGAGTGCCTGAACGCCTTTGCCGGTTCGTTTTCTCTCCTTGGGGGTGTCCCCGGTCCTCGGCTTCGCTTGGGACGTCGAGTCGTCGTCCTTGTCATGCAACGGCACGGTGGAAGCCTCGGTTCCAGTTTTCCTCGCCTTCTTCTTGCTCTTCTTGCTCAGCGTGCTGGACGCAGGTGCCTCTGGAATCGTGAGCACCGCGTCGTTTCTGGCGCGTTCCTTCTCCTCGGCGAGCTTCCTGCTCTGCTTCTTCGGCTTGTTCGATGACTTGATCGACGCGTCTCAGCATGCTTGGACGTGCGCACCTCGGCCCAGAAGAGGCGGTCGGCACGAGCCACGGGTTTGCGGGGGCACTGGGAGACGTAGGGGTGAACACTGGACAGGCATATCACTCGCAGGAGATCTGCAGACTGCAGAGCGACGCTCGACGTGTCCGAGACCAGTCTCCAGAGAACCGACCGGGTTGAGAGTAACGGTCCACGGGCTCCACTCCAGGAGATTGAACGGCACTATGTAGTAATTGTCCGCCCATGCGTCTTACCTTTGTAGTAAAGCGGATTGGATAGCTTGCAGATTGCAATGGCCACTCCTCCGCGTAGTCTGGCAATCAGACGGCGTGCGAAGGAATTGTGGCAGTTCCAGGGCCAGCTGCAAGTCCCAGCGCCCGCAGCTTATCTCTTACTTCGATGGAGCGTTCCCGCAAAATTTTCCTGAAGATCGCGTCTAGTTCACACCAAGTCGTCGTCGCTGCCACCAGATATGCCGATTCGAGGGATTCGAACGTCGTCCCGCGTTGTCATTTTCAGCTGGAGGAGGATATGCGAAGAATCTCCGTGGCTTGCGAATCTCTCGCAGACGTTCTAAACAAGCCGCCTGCTGGCGAAGGTCTTGCGGTCGACGTCCGGATACAGGATTGGCTCCACACGGATGAACCAGACGAGTGTATACGCATATTGGACCAGATGAAGAATAGACTGCACCCCGAGCAGCGTACATTATCAAAAATGACTCGATTGTTTCGGGGAGGACGAGGGTCGATCGCCTCGCAAGACAAAATCAAGGGGGCGGTCGATCTCTTTAATTCGAGGAGATCATGCTTCCATTTCTTGTTCTCGACTGATATATTGTACGTTTCTTCATCTCCTGGATGCTCGATGCCTAACAGCATCTCGTATTAGGAATAATGAGACGGGCGTTAGAAAAGAGCAGAATGTATCTCAAGACCACGTTTCCCTAGAGGAATCCAACCATGTCGGAAAAAGGTTGTCGGGTCCCGTTCAGAGAGAAGTCAAGTAGGTCATGATACGGCTACGAAGAGCTATTCTTGAATCAGAGTTCAGCACTACTGTGCCTTTAGATGCAGGTGCTCACCCCGACGATGCGAGGTGCTTCATCCGAGAAGAACCCAATATCACGCCTGAGGAATTCCCAGCTCAAACTGAGCCAGACATCAAGTATACCTGTAATTCTACGCACGGACATTACCTGAGCTTTGCCTAGGCCTACTATACCAGGGAAACTTCACGACCAGGACAGACAGAAGAGACACGGAATGAAGACCGACGAGCAACGACGTGAACAAGGTAGTCACCGCTTACTGACTTTCGGTTGCACCAAACATCCTAACAATCTTTTAGACAAGAGACTTGACGAAGTTTTGAAGTGGCTGGATGGACTGCACTGCGCAGAAAAGCAGGATGTCACTTTAAAGCTTCGTCAAGAAGATACATGCAGATGGCTGTTCAACACAGCTCAGTATAAGACATGGAGGAGTGCTGAGAACGCATCGTTGTGGTTGCGGGGCAAACGTGAGATCTTGGCAACTTCTGGTCAATTAACCTTTACTCATCGCGCCGTCTTAGCTGGGGCGGGAAAGTCCGTACTGGCGTATGTTATCACACTCTGTATTTGCAAGGTGCTGACTCTGCTTGAAGGTCGTTCGTCATTGATTCCTTCAGGCACGTCCTACAGGAGGGAGAAATCCTTGTATTCTTCTACTGCGATTTTCGCAACCAGCGCTCTACAAGTTCTGCGGAAGCAATGCGCTCCATCCTCTCTCAGCTACTCCGTCAACTCCGTTCTATCGACCCGAGAGATATATGTAATGACCTGATAAAGGCGAAGGAATGGGCTGGCGGGACACTTAGCAATGCAAAGGAGCTCGCTGAATTTGCATCTCGTGCAGCCAGGCTGTCCACTCAGAAACCGCTAGTCATCGTGGATGCCCTTGACGAATGCCAAGACGTCCAGGAACTTATCCAGTCTCTCATGGTGATCAGGCATCATGTACGGCTTTTCGTCACCAGCCGCCCCTGGCATAGTATCATAGACAAGCTCAAGGACCTTCCGTTCGTGTCAATGGAAGATACGGCAGACGAGTTGTCGGCAGATATCAAGTTGCATGTCAACCGAGAGTTGGATGCTTGCCAGCGGTTAAGAGACCTAGACACTAGGTTCAAGACGGAGATTCGCACCGTCTTGTGTGAGAAGGCGGACGGCATGTAAGGAACTATTTCCTATCCCACACAGAGCGGCTAAATCTTACTTTTCGAAGGTTTCGGTGGGTCCAATGCTCGATCGACACGCTGGCCCGGTGCGTGACCAGGAAGGAAGTCCGGGACGCTCTCGACAGCCTACCAGTGGGGCTAGATGAGACGTACAAGAGGATTCTCTGCGCGATCGATATGAATACTCCGGCAGGAAGACTTGCGCAGCGGGCTTTGGTTTGGCTTGTGGCCGCGGTACGACCTCTGCGATTATCGGAAATCATGATGGGGTTATCAATCAACCTTCGGACGCGAACGCTGGATTCCGAGATCGGACCGATGCACAGTGGAGCTTTGCTGGACGCATGTGGAAGCCTAGTGACTTACCTCGAAAAGACGGGAATCATCATCCTGTCTCACTCCAGTGTAAAGGTGAAATGCAACTGATTTCGTGTCGTTGTATGGCTGACGCCTTGCAGGAATATCTTACGGGCGAGTATGCGCGCACCCGACTTCCGCGGTACTACATAAGCTTGGATCGTGCACACTTACGGTTACTGCAGTCGTGTATGTGTTATATTTCTATATGCCTCAAGGTTGCACAAGGACTCCGATCGGCCAAAACTCCCGGGTTCGGCAATACTGGCGCCTCCTCTCGACGCAGGGGACCACTACTCCATCCAAAATCACAACCACTTCTCGACTACGCGCTCGACGATGCTCTCGATCACTTTGGGTACCTTGGGCCAGCATTTAAAATCGCTTTGCAGGACCTGACGATGCTCGCAAAAGACATCGAACGACATTCCTGGATATGGGATCACGTGTGCCTCCCTGGCAGATGGGACACTTCCACCAAAGACATAAAACCGCGCTGGCCGGAGGCACGTCATGATTTCCTGCTCTTTATTCTTGTCGCTTTTGCCCAGAACGAGTTTGTGACCACTTTCTTTCGTCGAGTGGCACTCAAGCCCAAGGACGGGACGAATCCGTTGGTGTATGCCGCGTACTTTAACAAGGACGAACATGCTCGCACCCTGCTGTTGCATGGCGCCAGATTGAATCACAGAGGTTGGGAAATGGTCGAATACCGTCAGTCTTTCCCCATTGAAGTTGCTCTGAAAAAGCATCACTATGGCTTGGTTCCCCTCTTCGTGGAACAAGGGGGTACTGTGCCCTCTTATACGTTCAGGAGGTCTGTCCGATGGTTTGATTGGCTCCCATCCTCGATTATGAGGGTATTAGTACAGACTGATGAATTCGTTGAAAATATAAACAAGTGCCTAAGCGAGGAGTCCTTGGAAGCGATGAAGACATCAAATTATTCGTGGTTGCATGCATTCATGGATGCCACTGAAGAAGACCTCATTGCTATCATACGACGATTTGTTCAAGTTGTTGATGGACCTGGCTCACTTACAACCATCAAAGAAAGTTTCCTCCGTCTTACTGTTGCACAAGGCTACATCGCTACTGCGCAACACCTACTTATCCTCGGTACCACTTTCCCTTCCGATATGCTCGTCAGGTTACACGGCCTTTCTGGGAGATGGAAGACGGCACCCATAATTCGACTCCTGATAGACATGGGGGCTGATGTCCGTGCACGCACCACCTATGGAGATTCCGTGCTCCACACCGTATTGCATCAATCGTCCACATGGCACCACTTGAATAATATTAGCGAAGATGATATTTTTGGAGCCGTAAAACTCTTGATTGGCTATGGCTGTGATTACCTCGAATGCGACTTCCGTGGTGATTCCCCTCTCGAGATCGCCGTTGGCCGCGGCTACATCTCTATTGCACGATATCTTATTACCCTCGGCGCCACTCTCTCACCTGATCTACTTGTCATCCATGATTGGAATTTGTTGCATTGTGGGAAAACAGCCATGATCCGGTTTCTAGTCGAACGCGGAGGTAAAGATATTCTCACTCGGACTAGCGTCCTCGACGGTGCCTTGGAGTCCTTGTATGACGAGGATGAAGCTTTGGAGGTGATGAAGCTCCTGGTTAGTTACGGCTGGGATCCTCTTCGGGCCAACTCTCGCCGTGGGCGAACTCTCCTCGAGACTGCCGTCGAACGGAACCACATTTCTGTTGTGCAATATCTTCTTACAATTGGCGCACATATCCCTCCAGACCTGCTTGGGACGTTAGGTTATAGTCCCTGGGACCACTGGGGAAGATCACCGTCAATGATTCACCTGCTGGTGAAAAATGGAGTCAATCTTCTTGCAGAATCTTGGAGTGGAGAAACACTGCTCCATCGTGTTTTGCACTTTGGGTATGGCTCGGACGATGATGGGGTTTTGAAGGTAGTGAAAGTCCTGATTGGCTATGGCTGTGATCCTCTGAAAGCCGATCACAACAGGAAAATACCCTTTCACGTTGCTGTCTCACAAAGCTACACGTCTGTCGTGCAATACTTCCTCAGTACGCTTCACCCTCCTGATCTACCCACCGTATTACATGATGTGTCAATGACGGCACGGATGGCCCGCATTCTGGTTGAAAACGGAATCAGTGTTTTGGAATCGGTTGCCAACAATAACTCGGAATACCCTGTTCACATCATGAGGTTCCAACCTGTTCAGCATGATCATTGTGCCACTTTAGAGGTTGTGAAACTTCTTGTCGGCTATGGTTATGATCCTCTTGAGGCAGATCCTCTCGGAATAACTCCTCTCAGTGCCGCCATTTCAATGGGCCACAATTCTGTTGCACGGTATCTGCGGCACTGGGGCCCATCAGGACCAGCACCCTAGCGCTATGATGTCTTATAATATGTTATAATCAGTTTTTTTAAAAATGATAAGTTGATTATAAGCCCTTGTAATACTTTACACGGGATTATAGCACTAGGGTACTGGTCCTGATCAGTGATCGCTCTTGGCGCTCGTCCTGTTCCTGCTACAGAGAGCCTACATTAGTCTCATATTCAGAACATCGTATCCATGATATACTTCCTGGTCGACAACGGTATCAAGGTCGCTGCCCGTGCCACTAGAGACTCTGTCCTAGTGACAGCCACGATACTGATATTTTGGAGTCCGTCAAATTGGTTGATCACGGATGCGGTCCCAGTTTACGTGGACTCCGACTCAAGCGAGGCTGGCGGCGGCGTAACCGTGACACTGCTCCATATGTTGCTATCCAACGAGGCCGTTTTTCTACTGCACGATATCTCCTCACCCTTGGCGTTCATCTTCCCCCTGATTTACTTGTCAGTGACAACCGAGACAGATCCTGGGTCACAGCGAGCAAAATACGCTTTCTGATCAAAAATGGAGTGGAAGCTCTCTCCCGCGATATCAGTGGGAACTCTTTACTCCACATTCTTTTGCAGTCACCACTAGGGGTTTCAGAGAACGAACTATTGGAGATAGTGAAAGTCCTAGTCGACTGCGGCTGCAATCCCTTCGAACCCAGTTCCGATGGATATACCCCTCTTCACGTCGCTCTCCTCCATGGTCGTATCCCCACTGCACGATATCTTCATCGTGATCTCGGTGCTCCCCTCCCTCCTGACATACTTAACACATTGAAGTCGGTGCCTTGGAACACAGAGAGCATTCTCTTTCTGGTCAGACTTGGTGTCAATATACAGCATCACAGTGGAGACATTGTACTGCATATTGTGTCAGTCTTGCTACTATGACGCCGACTTGGGTGCATTCATGGCCATAAAACTCTTGGTTAGCTGTGGTTGCAACCCGCTTGAAAACAATTTTCGTGGAGAATCTCTTCTTTGTGCTGCCGTGGAGCATGGCTGCCTTCGTGTTGCACGATACCTCCTTTCCGCTGGCACACATCTCCCTCCTGACTTCCTCGTGAATTATTGCAAAGATTCACAGATGACAGTTCCAGTGATTCGTTTCGTGGTGGAAAATGGTGGTGACGTCCTTGCACATGCAAGTGATGATGACTCCGTGCTCCACATTGTGCTGCGGTCGTTCAACTACTCACACGACCGTGAAGAGGTTTTGAATATGTTGAAACTCCTGGTTGATTTTGGCTGTGATCCATTTGAAGCTAATCATCGCGGGGAAACTCCACTCCACGTTGCTGTAAAGAAGAACCATGATTCTCTTGTGCGACATCTTCTCGTCATGGGAGCTCGTGCCTCCACAGACCTGCTGATCGCATCATTGGGTGCTAGTAAAATGGCAGCTCGGGTCTACCCGCTAGTCAAGGCCGGGGCTAATGCTGTCATACATGCCAGTGATTTGGTACTCCGCCTTGCCTTGAAGCTATGTGACGATGAGGAGGCATTGGAATTGGTACAACTCCTGGTTGGTTGTGGTTGTTGCCCTCTCGAAGCTAACCTTGATGGAATAACACTCGTTGCTGTTGAGCAAGGCTTGATTTCCGTTGCACGATATCTCCTTACCCTTGGCGCTAGCCTTCCTCCAGATCTCCTCATCACGTTGGATTTTTCCCGATGGAGCCGCATCTCGCGAATGAAATTGGAGATAGGACAATTAATCGACTTCCTTGTCGACAACGGAGTCAATGTTCTTGCCCGCAGTAGCAACGGAGAATCTGTGCTTCACATCGCGCTGCAATGCCTAAATGACTCTGACACTACTCTGAACATCGTCAAAGCATTCGTTAGGCATGGCTGTGATCCGCTCGAAGCCAACCCCTGCGGAATGACTCCTCTTCACCTTGCTGTCGAGTGTGGTTCTACTTCCACGGCACAATATCTCATCTCCCTTGGCGCCTGTCCCTCACCTAACCTCTTCCTTACATTGGACCACGGGTGGTATCTGTATCGGACCTGGTCGGCAATATCAATGATAGAGCTCCTTGTCGAAAATGGAGTCAGTGTTCTTGCACATGCTCGCGACAGAGACTCCGTACTCCACATTGCATTGCGTTCTTTCAGCGATGAGACCGCCCTCGGAGTCGCCAGAGTCCTGGTTTGCCATGGTTGTAGTCCACTCGAAGCCAACTGTTGCGGGGAAGTTCCACTTCATATTGCTGCTGCGCACGGCCTCCTCACCGTCGTATGCTATCTTGTTACTAGCCAAGGGGCAAACCCCATGACGAAGGCATTGAACGGGGATACAGCGCTACATTTTGCAACAGCCGCCGCCCGATATCCAACTTATGACTCGGATGAAGATGATCTAGCTCTTGATGCAGTCCATTTTTTCATCGAGCGCTATAGTTTGGACCCCACAGTGCCCAACGACGAGGGGAAAACACCGCTCCACAACGCCGTCCACTTTGGCCACATCGAAGCCGCCAGATACCTCGTCTCCCTCGACATCTCGTTGCCCCCCGACATCCTCATCACCGCGGTACAGAGCGACGATCACCCTCGCTCTCGGCGTGATATCATCAAGGCTCTCGTCACGTCCGGTTGCGACACTGGGACGCTAGACGCAGTAGGGGACGTACCGCTGCAAGCTGCAGTCAAGAAGAGAAAGGTCGAGATGGTGGAATACCTACTTTCCGTGGCCTCCGTGCACAAACCTCCGCTCGAGGATCTCCTCTCGGCGGTGGCACTGGCCCCAGAGTCGGATCAATGCGAGATGATACGCGTGATATTAGAACATTGGCCGTGGACGATTCGTCGGCCTCGGAGTCCCCGCCACTAGGTGAGCGCTTGAACTTGAACACGCCATCCATCACTTGGACTCAATCGAGTCAGCAGGTGAAGTCTCGGGAGGGCGGGATCTCAAGTTTCCGCCTTGCGACCATGTGATGGATTTGAAGGTATGGGTTATGGTTTTCGCGTTGTTGTACTTGGACTGACGTCGAGCAAATTTTCTTCAGTGATTTTATCTTTGTATGCGTACGGATTTCTGGATAGGACGTGTAGTAAACGATGCGGCGATTGAACCACGGCTGAGTGACATAATCGTGCAATGGCAAAGCATCTACTATGCGTTTATACTCTGGTTCGGTTGAATGCGGGTGGGAGTGACCTAGTGCACAAGACAGATACCGCACGCATTGGACGGCGAGGACGAGATCATACCGGGGAAACGTCGTGGGTAAGACCTATCAGAAAACGGGTTCCAATGAACGATACTGCTGACGCGTGATGCCACACATGGGCAGTGACCGGTGATCCTAGAGTTGGAATTCAGCTTCATGCAGTCACAAAGGATCACGCGTGTCCAGTCCCTGGCTCACCGGTCCCGGGCCGAGGTCGCAAGCGCGCAAAGTCCTGCCAGGCTCGTCAAGAAGCGACAAAAGGTCCCGCCGCGCCCCATCGAGCGAGCGAACATTCTTCGAACATGCATGACACACGTTTCATGTCTCGCGCAATCGTCTGTATCGCACTGCGGAGTTTATTGAATCACCGAGTGGGTTACACATTCTTTTCTTCTTCGTCTGCTTACTTACGGGTTAGTGGCGACAAAGAGCATATGCCCAGGGACGCCATCACAGCCGCATCGAGGCTCCACATGACCAACGCGTTTCGGTATCTACGGTACGCCACGCGTCGAACGACCCCGCAACGATACAGGGGGCCGGACATAGATCACTCCCAAAGGGGAGAGTAAACCACATCTCGGCTTAAAATAGTTTTTCCAGCGGATCGATTACAGCGCCCATCTAAGACAAGGTAATCCATCAGCAGCTGCGCCAGATCACCGGAAGGGGGAGGGGGTGGGTGGCAAGGGCGAGCAACGTGGACGCGATAGCGACGCCCCAGGGCCAACTCCCACGAACGGACTCCTAAGGACGAGGACGTACCTTTTTCACCACGCGCGGCATCGTCCCCCGTTGGAACCCGATGCGTGTGTTCCACTCGGTCCCGATGGGGACCTCCATCCGCCTCTCGAACTGCGCCCGGCCCGTGTACGGATACGGCAGATCGCGCACGAGGTACTTGGATGCTTTCTTATCGCGCTTCTCCGAGACGATCAGGTGCCGCTTGCCGTGGTCCGTGCGCGATGTTGGGGCGATGCCTGGGACGGTCTTGATCAGGTGGGGTTTGGGGGGCAGCTTCTTGGTCCCGACGCCGCCCCAGGAGCCCTGTGAGGACACGAGAGCGATGTTGGGTGATATGGGCGACGTGACGTGAGGGGTGATGCCGACAACGTGGGCGGGGATTGTGGACGCGAGAAGTGAGACGTGAGGTGGGTCAGGGATGTAAAATGGAACGGGCCACGCACCCAGCCTGGGAGGGTCGTATCCACCTCGCGAGGGGCATCGGTTTCGGTTTCTTGCCGTTTGGCTTCTTCAAAGGCCTATCGTTGCATGAAACGAGGGTGGAACGATCGAGAGTAGGATTTGCGTACCTGTACCACATTATCGCCCGCAAAGGCGAGCGCGACCAGGTCGCGCTGCTGGAACGCCGGAACGCCTTTGCCGGAACGCTTTCTCTCCTCGGCGTGTTCCTGTTCCTCGACTTCGCTCGGAACGTCCGAGTCGTTGTCCTCGTCCTTGTCCTGCGCAGCGCTCGATGGTGCGGTAGACGCCTCAGCATCAGCTCCTCTCGCCTTCTTTTTGGTCTTCTTGCTCGGCGTGCTGGACACAGGGGCCTCCGGAATCGTGAGCACCTCGTCGACGTCGATCTCGAGCACCGCGTCATCCCTGGCGCGCTCCTTCTCCTCAACGCGCTTCCCGCTCTGCTTCTTGAGCTTGTTCGACGACTTGATCGACGCGTCCGCGTCCTTGGATACGCGCACCTCGTTGCGTTTCCGCGAGGGCCCAGAGGAGGCAGTCGGTACGAGCCACGGGTTGGTCAGGGGTGCGGGGGCACTGGTGGGCGTGGGCGGTGTGGGCGTCTGCTCGGCGGCGGATATCTCTTGCAAGAGGTCTGTGGACTGCAGGGTGACGCTGGACGTGTCCGAGGCCAAAGAACCGAACGCCTTGAGCGTAACGGGCTCCACTCCAGGCCTGAACGACGCGCGTCCGCCCGTGCGTTGAACCTCAGGCGCGTCCTTCGGAGGGGCGGCTGCGACGGTGCCGGCCCCGTCCTCTTCCTCTTTTCTTTCCCCCTCCATACCGAATTCTATTTCTTTCTGGAGTTCTTCGACTTGAGCGTCCGTTTCCTTGGCCTGCCTCGCAGCGGCGGCGCGCATGAACTTCATGTTAAACACGTTCTTGTCCTTGAGCTCCAGCGACGCGTCCTCCTCCCCGCGCAGTGTAGCCAACTCCTCGAACGCGTCCCGCCGGACTTCCTCCTCATTCCGTTCCTCCTCATCGCTCTCGCTCTCGCTCTCCCCGTTCCCGTTCCCATCCCCGTCGCTCTCCTCTCCGTGTATCCGCCGTCGCAACTTCTCCCCGCGCTCGAGCATCTCCGCGATTGCCTCCCGCTGATCCAGATCGAGTCCTTCGCGACCGCTCATCGCCCTCGCCCACTTGCCCGTCGTCTTATGTCGGAGCGTCGCCCGTTCCCTCGCGCGCTCCACCTCGGCCTGGAGCCGCTCCTCGTCCTC